>JAPCYS010001783.1:0-89176 GCA_028641055.1 Alopecurus myosuroides | reverse complement strand
TCCCAAAAATAATTTCTAAGGTCATAAAACAATTTCTTTCTTTGGTAAGTAAATTGTGGTGGCATAACTTTCCCAACAATAAAATTTGCATAATTAGCAAACCAAGGAGATGCAACTTTAGCACTAGAAACACTAACAAGGGCAAGTTGTTCATTAGCAAAACAATCATTAATAGGAATAGGATCATCAGGTATATTTTCCATTCTAGAAAGATGATCAGCTACGGGATTATCTTCTCCTTTCCTATCTACTATGTGTAAATCAAATTTTTGCAACAAAAGTACCCATCTTATTAGCCTAGGCTTAGCATCTTTCTTATTCATCAAATATTTAATAGCAGAATGATCAGAGTGCACAATGACTTTTGAATCAATTATGTAAGATCTAAATTTATCACATGCAAATATTACCGCTAAAAATTCTTTTTCAGTTGTAGCATAATTTCTTTGAGCACCATCTAGTGTTTTACTAGCATAGTAAATAACATTCAATTTTGTATCAACCCTTTGGCCTAAAACAACTCCAACTGCATAATCACTAGCATCACACATAATTTCAAAGGGCAAGTTCCAATCAGGAGGTTGAATAATAGGTGCAGTTTAAAGGCTTTCTTAAAACATTAAAGGATTCTCTGCAATCATCATTAAAAGAAAAAGGAACATCCTTTTGCAAAAGATTGGTTAGAGGCTTTGATATTTTAGAGAAATCTTTAATGAACCTACGATAAAAACCTGCATGACCGAGAAAACTTCTTATACCTTTGATGTCTCTTGGATATGGTCATTTCTCAATAGCTTCAATTTTTGCTGGATCAACTTCTATTCCTCTTCCAGAATACGATTCCCAAGAACAATTCCCTCTGTTACCATAAAGTGACACTTCTCCCAATTAAGAACAAGGTGTTGGTCTTCACAACGCTGCAAAACTTTGTTAAGGTTGAACAAGCAATTATCGAAAGAAGTAGCATACACCAAAAAATCATCCATAAAGACTTCCACTATCTTTTCAATATAATCAGCAAATATAGCATTCATGCATCTCTGAAAAGTAGCAGGCGCATTACATAAACCAAAAGGAATTCTCCTATAAGCAAATGTACCATATGGGCAAGTAAAAGTGGTCTTTTCCTGATCATCACTATGAACTGGAATTTTAGAGAAGCCTGAATACCCATCTAAATAACAAAAGTGAGAATGTTTAGATAATCTCTCTAGCATTTGATCAATAAAGGGCAATGGATAATGGTCCTTACGAGTTGCTTTATTTAATTTTCTATAATCAATGCACATTCTATAACCAACAACAGTACGTTGCAACAAGTTCATCATCTTTATTAGGAACCACAGTAATTCCACCTTTCTTAGGAACACAATGAATAGGACTAACCCATTTACTATCAGCTATAGGATAAATAATACCAGCCTCTATGAGTCGAATTACCTCCTTTCTTACCACTTCCTTAATTTTTGGATGTAGACGGCGTTGGAAATCAACAACAGTTTAGCATCTTCTTCCAAATTAATTTTATGCATACATAGAGCTGGACTTATGCCCTTAAGATTATCAAGAGAATAACCAATAGCCTTACGGTGAGCTTTAAGCACATCAAGTAATTTCTCTTCTTCCTCAGCTGAAAGGTTAACACTAATAATAACAGGATATATATTTTTCTTATCCAAGTATGCATATTTCAGATTTTCAGGCAAAGGCTTTAATTCAAAACTAGATCTCCTTTAGGAGGTGGAGTACTCCTAGATTATCAGGTGGGATATGCAATTGTAATTGTGGAGGTTGCTGCCATAATATTTGTTCTAAAGCTTCTTTTTCTCTGCATCATTAAATGGCTCTTCCTGATTAAGCATATAACGTTCCACCACGTCTGATGAAGCTACAGCTATATGAGCAAGAGTTTCAATTATATCTTTAGATTTTGGTTCTTTCTTAGCAGGTTTATCAGCAAATTTAGAAAAAATAAATTCAAGTTTCTCTCCAGCACATTCAATAAACACCCTTTCTCTAGGCAAATCAATTTCAGCACCAACAGTATGTAAGAAAGGTCTACCAAATTTAATAGGACAAAAAGAATCTTGTGGACAACCAAGCACAATAAAATCAGTAGGATATTTTATTTTCCTTACCAATACTTCAACATCTCTAACAATTCCAAAGGGACTAATATAATCTTTATTATCAAGCTGAATGGTCATACCGGTTTCTTCCATGGTGATAGGATCAATATCAGGCTTAATTTCTTGATAGAGAGAATATGGAATGACACTAATGCTTGCTCCAATATCACATAAACCATGATAACAAGAAGTCCCAATAGAGCATGATATAATTGGCTTACCAACTTTGGATGAATTCCCTTTAATAACTTTGGTAGCATCTTCACATAAATAAACATCAACATGATCTTCTTCATTTAATTGCTTAATAATAGAGACTTGGTTCTTGACTTCCACCTGTTCTTTAGGTTGAGAACATCTCTTTCTACTTTTGTCAGCAACAGCAATAAGCAAATTCTCTTTAACTTTTTCAGGATAGGGAGGTGGTTCAATATATTCTTCTATTACTACAGATGACACTGGTGTTTCTTTAATAAATTTAGGGACAACAATAGAAGATTTAACAGGTTCAACATAATAATCAAAGCCACTTTTAGGAATTCGAATGTGCTCAGCAAATTTCTTAGCTATTTCAATTGCAACATATGGATCAAGACCAAAATCTTTAATAACATTCTTGAACAAAATAGAACTAGAGAAACTTTCTACACATGAATATCCATAATCAAAATAAGCTTCATTACCTTTGTCTAGGTCCCAATATCCAGAGTTCTTCGAAATAATTTCCAATAAATTGCAAGCTTCTTCTGCAGTATTATTTGTAAAGCTTCCACCAGATGAACCATCCAAATATTGCTTTAGCCTATCATGTAGTCTCACATAAAAGTTTATCAATATAAGTTTATTTGTGAGATCATGACAAGGATTCTTACGAAGGAGGTCCTTAAGCCTCCCCCAAGCTTGAGTAATACTCTCTCCAAGGTGTGGCCAAAAATTAAATATAAAGCAACGGTTCTCATAAGCCTCTTTAGGAGTAAAATATTTAAGAAAGAAAACCTTCACAAAAGTATCCCAATTATGTGTAATTTCTTCATCCAGGGACATATACCATTTTCGAGCATCACCAGTTAAGGACTGGTACAATAACTTGCATTTTACCTCCTCCTCAGAAATAGCTTTGAGCCTAATTAGCCCACATATATCCTCAATAGCCCGTATGTGATCACTTGCAGCCTTTGTTCCATCCCCTGCAAAATACTCATTCCTAACAGCTTCAAAAAATTCAAGGGGAATAATATAACCATCATCATGAGGTGCCTTTTCAACAACTTTAGGTTTAATAGCATAAGCACTCTCATACAAAGCAAGTTTCAGCGAAGCATCTCTCATAAAAGCCATAATAATAACAGGATGCAACATCAAGTAAAATTCAGCTTTCAAGTTTCCTTACCAAACTTCTTACCAATAGCGCTACGCTCCCCGGCAACGGCGCCAGAAAAGTGTCTTGATGGCTCCCAAGTGTAGGAGATCAATTGTAGTACTTTTCGAATTACAAAGGTTGTCGAACCCACGAGGAGCAGAAGGAACTGGTAAGTAGAATAACAAAGGAATAATAAAAGCAACATGTGTTTTTGTGTTTTAATTGTGTAGTGCAAGTAAAGAAAAATGCGGAAAGTAAATTGCAGCAAGTAGTGGGTCTCAATGAGAGACAAAGCCCAATCCTCTAATGCGCAAGAGGACAAGCTCAAGTGTGTTTTGTCTTATATGTGGAAAACGTTCCCGAGGGCTGCACGGATTTAGCTGGCATAGTGATTCATTGCATAACATGTTTGTATATCTTGTCTAGTTTTAATCTTCTTCGGACGGAGCCACAAATAGGAATAGCTAAATAAATAAACTATCACCCCTTATGATGGATCACGTGGCCAATTAAATGACAGCACGAGAATTATTAAGACATGATGTCCCACCATAGCCTTATGCTCTAAGGTCCCCGATACAAGTACCCTCATAATGCAATTCAACGACTCTGTCTCAAGTTCCTGTCACCTAAAGACATCATCACATCACTACACTACGGTGTTCTCCTATGAGCCCATGTAGGTGAAGTGTTGTACAGTCGACGTTCGTACAACACCATCATAGAATCACATAAAAGATAAATACTAGACCAAATAACAACTCATCTCATGTAACAAATCATTGCCAATTCATCCTATGCCCTCAGGAACATGCGGGAACTACTCACAACGTGCAAACATGATCATGTATGGTGACATATGTGGTACAACACAATCTGAAACAATGGATCCACCACCAAATAATGACAATTACTCAATCCCAAACATGCAACAGAGTACAATAACACGTATCTAGGGTGTAGCATTGATCAAACTATGAGGGGAACAGAGTGGATCACGGTGACGGTGATGGTGGAGATGCAGGTGCTGGTGAGGATGGTGATGGAGATGCCTCCTCCCATGCCAAGGAGGAGATGGGGATGAAGATGGGGATGATTTCCCCCTTCTCCGGAGCTCCGGAGCAGCAGGATATGTCTCCTTCGCGGAGAGTTTCGAGAGTTTCGCCGCCCTGGTGGCTCCGTCTCATCTCGGGAAAATTAGGGTGTTTTTTTTCGGGGAAGACGGAGTCGTCAGCAAAAAGACCTTGGGGAGGAGGTGATGTGGGCCCATTTTGGGGCCCCACACGCGGCCAGGGAATCTGGCCGCGTGGGCTACCCCATTTTGGGCCTCCTGGCCCTCCTCCTTTGTGTCTTGTGCCCACGGCCTTTCTCCCGAAGAAAAACTGACAGGGTTTCTTTCCTTTCGCAATTTGGACACCTGTAGCTCCTGAAACATCAAAAACATGAAAACAGGTGTTTTCTGACACCCAGAAATTAAATACCAAAATTAGGGACTTTGTAGGAAAGTCCCATAAAATCATCTAAAACATGCAAAACAATGACACAACATTGATAAAACATCCCAATAATGCCTATATGGAGGGTATAAATGATGATATAAAATGCACGTATCACACCTCGCCGCCGTTCACCCGCTAGATCGCGCACCGTGGCCGCCAGACCCGCTCCCCACCACCTTGCGACGGAGAGACCCCGCCGCCACCGTCACGGGCGCCGTCCAGGCTTCGCCCGGCGAGGCCTCGGGCGACGACGGGGATGATGGGGATGGGTGGAGGGAGGCCTAGGGGAGGCGGCGGCGGTCTCCCCCCGAGTCGCCTAGGTTAGGCGACGCGAGGGTATTCAGCCCTATCGATTAGGTAGATTTGATTGGGTCTACTCGGATGAGTTCCGAGGCCCTCGTGACTTGTATTTATATTAGGCATAAGTGCCGGTTTACAGGAGAGTTACACGAGGTGGTCTCGTAGTCCAAAAAGTACACGGTACGGAATACTATTGCTAACACCCTCCCTTGATCACAACTTTGACAAGTTGAGATTATGCTTAAACTCCTCGAAATTCCGAGTAGGAAGTGGCTTTGTGAAACCATCAGCTACTTGATCTTTGGAAAGATAAAATCGAATCTCAAGTTGCTTGTTGAGTACCCTCTCTCTGACAAAGTGAAAATCTATCTCAATGTGTTTAGGTCTTGCATGAAACACAGGAATAGCGAACAAATATGTTGCTCCGAGATTATCACACCATAGACATGGTGGTTGATTCTACTTGACACCAAGTTCTTCAAGTAATGATTGAACCCATATTACCTCAGATGTGGCATTTGCTAGGGACTTGTATTCTGCTTCGGTACTAGATCGAGATACCGTGGCTTGCTTCTTGGCACTCCAAGAAATAAGATTTGGTCCAAAGAAAACTGGAAACCCACCAGTTGATCGTCGATCATCCACACAACCTGCCCAGTCTGCATCACAAAAGGCATTGACTAGTGTAGAGCCGGATTTCATGAATGTCAGTCCAATTCCAGTTGTATGCTTCACATATCTCAAGATGCGTTTAGCAGCAGTCCAGTGTACGGTAGTGGGAGAATGCAGGTACTCACAAAATTTGTTGAGTGCATAGGAGATATCAGGTCGTGTGAGAGTGAGATACTGTAACGCACCTACAATGCTTCTGTATTTGGTGCTATCATCAGGACCCAATAATTCTCCCTCCCTCTGTCGCACCCTGATTTCTAGGGGATACTCACCGTACGAACTGGATAGCAGATGCTTGGATTATGGGGCATAACTGCTCCCACGTCCCAGCTTCCTGGTAGGCCTGCGCTTATGCGCGACAACACAAGCCCTGCTATTCCATCGTCGATGTAAACTATCCACTAGAGATCAAAGGCACTTCCGTCGACGTACTTCAAACCATACACACATGGTACGTCAACGGCGTTTAACAAGTGATATCACAACAGATCTCTACGACACAAAAGATTGAAATAAGTTGCAAATGGCTCTCATTAGAGCAGAGATATCAAATACAATCATTCAGAGGGCACCTGCCCCAACAATACATCATTACAATACAGCGGAAGCATTCAACATGTCTGAGTACAGACAAGAACCAAATAGGCCTAAGAGGCCGGAAACAAACAGACGGAGCCCATCCACGAAGTCTCGGATCCTGCCCGGGTCCGCTATCTACTCGTCAGCAGTCTCGTCATACTCCATGTAGTAGCCACCATGTAGATCCTCGGAAACGTCGTCTGCGTAAAACCACAGCCCCAAAGGGGTCAGTACATAAACGTACTGGCAAGCAAGACTCACAGTTCACCAAAGTGTAACCCGTCAACACCAAGCACAGATGCTTTGGGTTCAACGGAACGAAAGGGGATATAAAAGATGCTGCAACTGGCTGCGCTAACCAACTACAGAGATTCTATTACTTCCAACTATCAGAAAGGAGATAAGATCGAGGATAGTAACCAACTGAAAGGTAACTTCAAACAAACCCATCCTGGATCTCGCCCCTTATCCAAAGAAGCAATCCGAGGATAACTCACACAGTTGGATTAATGATGGTTCAGGTTATTGTGTCAATAGAACTATTACTAGTCAGGTTATTATAGTTAGGTGTAAGTTGTCTGAGTACTTGTTAGCCAGTACTTTCACCAAGTCGTCACATAACCGCGGACAACACGGCTTCTCGAGAAGATTTATCCCTGCAGGGTGTGCTCCAGTACCCGTACACACTCAAGCCACCAACTAAAACTCAGGTTGGCTTGACACGACCCAAACCATCTCTACAACCCATCCTAGGAGCCACGGAGCTATAAGGTCCCAGCCACGCAGCCGAATACTCAGCGTAGGTGTGCAAAACTCCCGCAGGACACAACACCCCGGCACTACAGGCCTCGCCCTATATGCATCATCATCATAAGTAACCAGTAACCATGGGGGCGCCACCCATTATGCAAAGGAGCAAATGGAACACCCGAACTAAGTGTGGCTCTTCGGACAAGCTGCAGATCAGGTCTAAGTCGAGGGGGGTCCCATACTACCACCCGGATGCGGTGAGCACGCTCATCATGGATCAGTAGACAAGACCCTTTTCCTATTAGGGTCGACACTAGCAGGCCTCAAAACCACTTAGGGCCTCCTGCCGGTGCCTTATCAGCATATTATTAATAACAGGTTGATTGATTAACATCGAGCCCCCAGAACATAAAAGTAATCTAGTAACGGGAGGTAACGGGTAACAGACTCGAGCAAAACAACCTAAGCATGCTAGTAAGACACTGGCTCAAACAATGGGTTGTAGGAAGGGAGATGAGGCAATATCAGGTTTAAGGGATTCATGTGATAGGTTCGTAACAGAAACAACTACTACTAAGGCTAGCAGAAATAGACAACGGAAAGTATCGGTAACCAATGTTGAAAGGAACACAATGGTTCATGTGAGTGATAACTTGCCTGCAAAACCCAGTAGCCTGGTACTGAGCTAACTCCTTAGACGGGGTGTCGTAAGTATCGTCGGTCTCAACATCGTCGTGTATCCGAGAAGAAGCAAACAAACAAGGCAGAAATATAAACAATCAATATCATGGCATAGGTGCACAAACATGGGATGCATGTCAATTTAATTGATGCAACAACATAAACTGGTTGACAAGATAGAAACAGGTTTAAATGGACCCATATGCAATTGGATTGCATATGAAAAGCCCATGAGTTATGGTTGAATTAATTGTTTTACAACTAAACATCATGTGTAAGTGAATTAGCATGATGCATGGATGAGGAAAACAGAAAAATAACAACAATAGAACCAAATGGAAATAAGGCTTAACAAGTTTAGAAATTCAGTTATTAAGTTATGGAATTTTGGTTTCTTAAAGGTGTCACACAAGCATTTGTTGTTTTCATCAAGTTTAATTGTTCAAAACAGATCACAAGGTTTATATTTGATAAGAACACACAATTTTAGGTGGATTGCATGTTTCACTTGTTGCAAAAGGATTTCAAATGAATTATTTAGGAATTAAACAAGTTAAACAAGAATTAAATGAATTTAATTCAAACATGAACTTATTTGAATTTTTATTTGTTCAAAGCATTAAACCAAATTCATATTTGAAAAGTTTATACTTTTAGGGTTGGAAAACATATTTATATGTCCCAAAAGAATTTGTTTTGATCAAGTGATAAATTTAACAATATTAATTGAATTAAATAAGATTTAAATTATTTAACCATTTTTAATTATTAAAAACATGAAACAAAAATTATATTTGGAAAGGTGGTTTAATTTTGCATGGAAAACATATTTCATTTGTGGAAATTGGATTTAAAATGAGCAAGTTATTATTTTGGCAATTTTAAATGCAATAAACAAGAAACAGTTGTTTTCAGCAATTTAAATTATTCAAAACAGCAAACAAAATTTATATTTGGAAAGTACATGAAAAATTGGTTGGAAAACATATTTGGTTTGTGAAATTTGGAATTTTTATGCTCAAGTTATGAATTTTGCAATTTTAAGGGAATTTGACAAGTTTTCAAATTTTGCACCAATTTAAAATATTCAAAACAGTAAACAAATTTTATATTTGGATAGATCATTTAGTTTGGTATTGAAAACATATTAAAAATGTTGAATTTGGAGTTAGGATGATTTATTTATGCAATTTCCAAAATTGGGTGCAAATTTGCCATTTTTATGGATCTAGGGACTTAGAAATAATTTTCCAGGGGCATAGAATTAATCTGCAAGGGCCTATCTATGATTACTGAGATTTGTGCAGTACCAAAATAAAAGGAAAAAAATATTTGGTCTTATTGTGGGGAGGGGGATTCGATCCCTGGACCTGTGGTTGGGGCGCAGGGGAACCAACCAGTAGGGTAGGCTTTGATTTGTGATAGGAAGGGGAGCTGCGGTGAGGATAAGGTTCAAGGGGATGCACTGCACAATTCGGAATAAACAGAAAAAAGGTGGGGGGGGTTGGGATTCGACCCTGGGACCTTGGGGTTTGCTTGCGGTGGGTTGTTACCAGATGGGTTGGTGCGGTTTTGTGATAGAGAAGGGGCTCGGGGGGTGGATAAGGTGTGGCTGTGCGCGATTCTGAATTCCTGCACGTACTGTAACCTGCTGTGCCTCGACAGAGACATGGCTGCCGGCCTGCTGCTCGCCGGAGGGCTGCTGAGAGGGTGCCGTGGGGACCTAGAGGGGTAGGGATAGGGAGGAAAGAAGAGGGGAAGCTCACCTCGAGTGCCCTCAAGCAGGAGGTGGTCGATCGGGTGCAGGTCGCAGGGAGGCGGTGCAGGTCGGACAGGGAGGCGACGGGCGGCATGTTGAGGACGGCGGCGGCAACCTGAGCCCTCCCGGCCACCGCCAAGGGGTGGAGGAGGTAGAGGGTGGCCGGGGGGTTCCATTCCCGCCGTTGGGAGCTCCCGAGGCGGACCCCTACGACCACTACGCCGTCTCCAACTCGCAGCCATGGAAGCTATCGAGGTACAGGGAAAACAGAGCAGAGGGACAGCGGGAGAGGTGGAGGAAGGAGGAATGGAGGCGGGGGATAGAGGAGGAGGAGAAGAGGGTTAGGGCAGGGCTAGGGCACGCAGCCTAGGGTTTATAGGGAGGGGGGCGAGCTCCCTGCCGTTGCTCTCCCTCTCTGTATACGTGGACAGCCCCAGATGCGACCGTACAGAGGTTAGGGATGACCACCGAAGGGGTATTGGGCTGGGGAAAATAGGTGGGCTGGGCCCTCTGCTGCTGCTCTCTCTCTCTCTCTCTCTTTTTAATATTTTGTTCCATTTGTTTTTTTTTTTTTTTTGCTGCAATGGATTAGGAAGAGGATGAAGGTTTGGGGGGAAAAATTTGAGAAAAATTGTGTGGGCTGATTTGGTCACAAACAACCACTTGGCAACTTGGTTTTTCAAAAGTTCAAATCTAAATTGTGATTGGTGATTTAATTCAAATTTTGAAAGAAGTTGCTTATGAGGTGATTATTATTGAAAACAACAATTTTTAATAGGGTGAACCCTATTGATTTAAATAGAACAAATGATCAAAGTTGTTTTGGTGTTTTTCGTAATTTGAAATTGGGTGTTGTTTGATGTTTTTGACTTGACTTAGAATGCAATTTGGAATTAATGAATTGATTTAAGCCACTATTTTAGAAGTTGATCATTATGGAATAATTGGAAACAAATGATTGATTTGTTTTGCAATTTTTCATAACTTTCAAAAGGGTTGTTGATTTGGAAATTAGTTGAATTTGACAAGGGTTTGGTTATTAAAGGAATTTTTGATGAAACAAAACAACAGTTTTGAAATCACACTTTAATGGAAACAAACAATTGTTTTTATTTTGAAATATCTTTTTAGAAATTGTAACATCACAAGGATGAAACAAAAGGGTTGAATTTTGGTTTGAAATTCAAATAGAAAACAAAGGAAAACAAATGAAAACAGAGGAAAACAAAAGGAAAACAAGCAAAACAATTGCAATCAACATGATGCCATGATACAAAACATAAAATAACAGAGAGCAAACATTCTAATGGCTATTTTTCAGACTTGGGATGTTACAAAACGCCCCCCCTTGAAGGAATCGCGCCCCGAGATTCCTACTGAGAAAAGAAAAGGTCCGGAAACTTCTTGGGGAGATCCTCTTGAGCTGTGACACGTGAAACACGTCGTGCACAGTGGATAGACGTCAGGGAATTTGCAAACCACCGGAACATTTTCAAGTAAAGGGAGAGGTTTTTGTATCGATGGTGTATAGCTGGATAAAACTTGATTCATTTGGAGAATAGACTATCTGTAATAAGGTTGGAACAGAGTTATTGACATCAATGGTACACCAAGGATGACATCAATGTCAGAATCAGCAACATGAGAGTAACGAGGAATATGTGGCCTCTCATTAGAATTGGATTGTTCTTACTTATCTTGGAAGTCAACATTTGAGATTCCGGGAGTGAACAGAGATTTGATTGCTTAGTGGAATCAAATTAGGTTGTATGTTGTGGAAAAGATCCTTGACACAAAAGTATGTGATTCTCCGGTATGAAACAACACTTTAGCTGGAATAGAGTTTAGCAGATGCACGGGGAAACTTTGATTAGACGCCGGTAGAAGAACTGAAATGGAAAACAACAACAAGATTTCAACGGACGAAAAGGATGTTGAGAAGAACAGGATATCAACATCGGGGAAAACGAGAACAAAACTCCTGAGGTACTACGGAAAAACCCATCCGGGCTTCTAAAGGATCAATATCTACTGCTTAAGGAATAGAGGATCTGCTTCCGGGGCCTATTTGCCACCGTTCTCAATCGTGAGTAGGCAACATGATAAATCATGTCACAACCACCTCCATTCCTATGGTCTAGTAGATATAACAATCCTAGAGAAACCAGGATTCGTGAAATCCTAACTTGAAAGTTGAGATGAGAAGGGAAAACAACGTTACACTTCCTTACCAGAAAAAGGGAGGGTGGGTGGGGAAAGAAGAAAAAGAACAGAATTCCTACTCTCACGTTTTGTTTTGCCTATATAGCTACAAAATAGTTTCTAGACTCAACTGCGACCAGTAAAAAGGGATCCTACAGGCAGACAGGCTCTGATACCATTTGTCGCACCCTGATTTCTAGGGGATACTCACCGTACGAACTGGATAGCAGATGCTTGGATTATGGGGCATAACTGCTCCCACGTCCCAGCTTCCTGGTAGGCCTGCGCTTATGCGCGACAACACAAGCCCTGCTATTCCATCGTCGATGTAAACTATCCACTAGAGATCAAAGGCACTTCCGTCGACGTACTTCAAACCATACACACATGGTACGTCAACGGCGTTTAACAAGTGATATCACAACAGATCTCTACGACACAAAAGATTGAAATAAGCTGCAAATGGCTCTCATTAGAGCAGAGATAGCAAATACAATCATTCAGAGGGCACCTGCCCCAACAATACATCATTACAATACAGCGGAAGCATTCAACATGTCTGAGTACAGACAAGAACCAAATAGGCCTAAGAGGCCGGAAACAAACAGACGGAGCCCATCCACGAAGTCTCGGATCCTGCCCGGGTCCGCTATCTACTCGTCAGCAGTCTCGTCATACTCCATGTAGTAGCCACCATGTAGATCCTCGGAAACGTCGTCTGCGTAAAACCACAGCCCCAAAGGGGTCAGTACATAAACGTACTGGCAAGCAAGACTCACAGTTCACCAAAGTGTAACCCGTCAACACCAAGCACAGATGCTTTGGGTTCAACGGAAGGAAAGGGGATATAAAAGATGCTGCAACTGGCTGCGCTAACCAACTACAGAGATTCTATTACTTCCAACTATCAGAAAGGAGATAAGATCGAGGATAGTAACCAACTGAAAGGTAACTTCAAACAAACCATCCTGGATCTCGCCCCTTATCCAAAGAAGCAATCCGAGGATAACTCACACAGTTGGATTAATGATGGTTCAGGTTATTGTCAATAGAACTATTACTAGTCAGGTTATTATAGTTAGGTGTAAGTTGTCTGAGTACTTGTTAGCCAGTACTTTCACCAAGTCGTCACATAACCGCGGACAACACGGCTTCTCGAGAAGATTTATCCCTGCAGGGTGTGCTCCAGTACCCGTACACACTCAAGCCACCAACTAAAACTCAGGTTGGCTTGACACGACCCAAACCATCTCTACAACCCATCCTAGGAGCCACGGAGCTATAAGGTCCCAGCCACGCAGCCGAATACTCAGCGCAGGTGTGCAAAACTCCCGCAGGACACAACACCCCGGCACTACAGGCCTCGCCCTATATGCATCATCATCATAAGTAACCAGTAACCATGGGGGCGCCACCCATTATGCAAAGGAGCAAATGGAACACCCGAACTAAGTGTGGCTCTTCGGACAAGCTGCAGATCAGGTCTAAGTCGAGGGGGGTCCCATACTACCACCCGGATGCGGTGAGCACGCTCATCATGGATCAGTAGACAAGACCCTTTTCCTATTAGGGTCGACACTAGCAGGCCTCAAAACCACTTAGGGCCTCCTGCCGGTGCCTTATCAGCATATTATTAATAACAGGTTGATTGATTAACATCGAGCCCCCAGAACATAAAAGTAATCTAGTAACGGGAGGTAACGGGTAACAGACTCGAGCAAAACAACCTAAGCATGCTAGTAAGACACTGGCTCAAACAATGGGTTGTAGGAAGGGAGATGAGGCAATATCAGGTTTAAGGGATTCATGTGATAGGTTCGTAACAGAAACAACTACTACTAAGGCTAGCAGAAATAGACAACGGAAAGTATCGGTAACCAATGTTGAAAGGAACACAATGGTTCATGTGAGTGATAACTTGCCTGCAAAACCCAGTAGCCTGGTACTGAGCTAACTCCTTAGACGGGGTGTCGTAAGTATCGTCGGTCTCAACATCGTCGTGTATCCGAGAAGAAGCAAACAAACAAGGCAGAAATATAAACAATCAATATCATGGCATAGGTGCACAAACATGGGATGATGCATGTCAATTTAATTGATGCAACAACATAAACTGGTTGACAAGATAGAAACAGGTTTAAATGGACCCATATGCAATTGGATTGCATATGAAAAGCCCATGAGTTATGGTTGAATTAATTGTTTTACAACTAAACATCATGTGTAAGTGAATTAGCATGATGCATGGATGAGGAAAACAGAAAAATAACAACAATAGAACCAAATGGAAATAAGGCTTAACAAGTTTAGAAATTCAGTTATTAAGTTATGGAATTTTGGTTTCTTAAAGGTGTCACACAAGCATTTGTTGTTTTCATCAAGTTTAATTGTTCAAAACAGATCACAAGGTTTATATTTGATAAGAACACACAATTTTAGGTGGATTGCATGTTTCACTTGTTGCAAAAGGATTTCAAATGAATTATTTAGGAATTAAACAAGTTAAACAAGAATTAAATGAATTTAATTCAAACATGAACTTATTTGAATTTTTATTTGTTCAAAGCATTAAACCAAATTCATATTTGAAAAGTTTATACTTTTAGGGTTGGAAAACATATTTTATATGTCCCAAAAGAATTTGTTTTGATCAAGTGATAAATTTAACAATATTAATTGAATTAAATAAGATTTAAATTATTTAACCATTTTTAATTATTAAAAACATGAAACAAAAATTATATTTGGAAAGGTGGTTTAATTTTGCATGGAAAACATATTTCATTTGTGGAAATTGGATTTAAAATGAGCAAGTTATTATTTTGGCAATTTTAAATGCAATAAACAAGAAACAGTTGTTTTCAGCAATTTAAATTATTCAAAACAGCAAACAAAATTTATATTTGGAAAGTACATGAAAAATTGGTTGGAAAACATATTTGGTTTGTGAAATTTGGAATTTTTATGCTCAAGTTATGAATTTTGCAATTTTAAGGGAATTTGACAAGTTTTCAAATTTTGCACCAATTTAAAATATTCAAAGCAGTAAACAAATTTTATATTTGGATAGATCATTTAGTTTGGTATTGAAAACATATTAAAAATGTTGAATTTGGAGTTAGGATGATTTATTTATGCAATTTCCAAAATTGGGTGCAAATTTGCCATTTTTATGGATCTAGGGACTTAGAAATAATTTTCCAGGGGCATAGAATTAATCTGCAAGGGCCTATCTATGATTACTGAGATTTGTGCAGTAAAATAAAAGGAAAAAAAGATTTGGTCTTATTGTGGGGAGGGGGATTCGATCCCTGGACCTGTGGTTGGGGCGCAGGGGAACCAACCAGTAGGGTAGGCTTTGATTTGTGATAGGAAGGGGAGCTGCGGTGAGGATAAGGTTCAAGGGGATGCACTGCACAATTCGGAATAAACAGAAAAAAGGTGGGGGGGTTGGGATTCGACCCTGGGACCTTGGGGTTTGCTTGCGGTGGGTTGTTACCAGATGGGTTGGTGCGGTTTTGTGATAGAGAAGGGGCTCGGGGGGTGGATAAGGTGTGGCTGTGCGCGATTCTGAATTCCTGCACGTACTGTAACCTGCTGTGCCTCGACAGAGACATGGCTGCCGGCCTGCTGCTCGCCGGAGGGGCTGCTGAGAGGGGTGCCGTGGGGACCTAGAGGGGTAGGGAGAGGGAGGAAAGAAGAGGGGAGGCTCACCTCGAGTGCCCTCAAGCAGGAGGTGGTCGATCGGGTGCAGGTCGCAGGGAGGCGGTGCAGGTCGGACAGGGAGGCGACGGGCGGCATGTTGAGGACGGCGGCGGCAACCTGAGCCCTCCCGGCCACCGCCAAGGGGTGGAGGAGGTAGAGGGTGGCCGGGGGGTTCCATTCCCGCCGTTGGGAGCTCCCGAGGCGGACCCCTACGACCACTACGCCGTCTCCAACTCGCAGCCATGGAAGCTATCGAGGTACAGGGAAAACAGAGCAGAGGGACAGCGGGAGAGGTGGAGGAAGGAGGAATGGAGGCGGGGGGATAGAGGAGGAGGGAGAAGAGGGTTAGGGCAGGGCTAGGGCACGCAGCCTAGGGTTTATAGGGAGGGGGGCGAGCTCCCTGCCGTTGCTCTCCCTCTCTGTATACGTGGACAGCCCCAGATGCGACCGTACAGAGGTTAGGGATGACCACCGAAGGGGTATTGGGCTGGGGAAAATAGGTGGGCTGGGCCCTCTGCTGCTGCTCTCTCTCTCTCTCTCTCTCTCTTTTTAATATTTTGTTCCATTTTTTTTTTTTTTTTGCTGCAATGGATTAGGAAGAGGATGAAGGTTTGGGAGTTAGGGGAAAAATTTGAGAAAAATTGTGTGGGCTGATTTGGTCACAAACAACCACTTGGCAACTTGGTTTTTCAAAAGTTCAAATCTAAATTGTGATTGGTGATTTAATTCAAATTTTGAAAGAAGTTGCTTATGAGGTGATTATTATTGAAAACAACAATTTTTAATAGGGTGAACCCTATTGATTTAAATAGAACAAATGATCAAAGTTGTTTTGGTGTTTTTCGTAATTTGAAATTGGGTGTTGTTTGATGTTTTTTACTTGACTTAGAATGCAATTTGGAATTAATGAATTGATTTAAGCCACTATTTTAGAAGTTGATCATTATGGAATAATTGGAAACAAATGATTGATTTGTTTTGCAATTTTTCATAACTTTCAAAAGGGTTGTTGATTTGGAAATTAGTTGAATTTGACAAGGGTTTGGTTATTAAAGGAATTTTTGATGAAACAAAACAACAGTTTTGAAATCACACTTTAATGGAAACAAACAATTGTTTTATTTTGAAATATCTTTTTAGAAATTGTAACATCACAAGGATGAAACAAAAGGGTTGAATTTTGGTTTGAAATTCAAATAGAAAACAAAGGAAAACAAATGAAAACAGAGGAAAACAAAAGGAAAACAAGCAAAACAATTGCAATCAACATGATGCCATGATGCAAAACATAAATAACAGAGAGCAAACATTCTAATGGCTATTTTTCAGACTTGGGATGTTACACCCTCGCTGTGATCTTCTCAGAAGATTACAGAGGTGTGGGCATGCCCGTGCAACCTTGCATACCAACACGAGCAAGAATATCTTGGGCAAACTTTGTTTGAGTGAGCACTAGACCATCTTGAACTTTCTGACTTCGATTCCCATAAAGTAGTGGAGATCACCAAGATCTTTCAATGAGAACTCGGTCCTCAAATCTTTTAGAAGAGCATCTGTGGCATCTTGTGAAGAGCTAGCAACGATGATATCATCCACATAAATGAGCATGAAGATGGTAGCATTTGACTTGTGGTAAATGAACAATGATGTATCAGACTTGGAAGCAACAAAACCAAATTTAATGAGCTAAGAACTCAGCCGAGAATACCATGCACGAGGTGCTTGTTATAGCCCATAGATTGCCTTGTCAAGCTTGCAAACATAATTTGGTGTCAATTTATTTTCATACCCAGGTGGTTGTCTCATATAGACCTCCTCTTTCAGAACACCATGAAGAAACGCGTTCTTAACATCCAACTGTCGCAAACTCCATCCCCTAGAAACCGAGAGTGCCAAAACAAGCCGAACAGTAGCAATGTTAACAACTGGACTAAAAGTATCCTCGTAGTTAATACCATATCGTTGCTTAAATCCTTTAGCAACAAGTCTAGCCTTATATCTGTCAATAGAACCATTTGATCTTTTTTTTTTGATTTTACAGATCCAATGGCAATCAATTATATTTGTGCCCTGTCGCGGTGGAACCAGCCTCCAGGTTTGATTCTTGATGAGGGCACCATACTCATCATCCATGGCATCTTTCCGATTTGTATTGTTCATAGCATCCTGCAAATTTCTTGGCTTAGCAGAAACAGAGGAGAGGCACCATCGTACAGTGCCATCTTTGTATTCTCTGGGTTTATGAATTCCTTTGGATGCACGTGTACCAGGACGGGAATTTTGTGCCACGGCCGGAGCCACACGAGCTGATGGATCAGTAGAGTCTGCTTTCCTTGTACCGACCGGCGCATCAGGCCCGATGACAAGCATGAACTCTTCGATGACAAGCAACTTCAACCTTTTCCCATTGGACGACATCGCCAAGTGGAGGCTTGCGCTTGATTTGCGGCAGCTCCACCATGCCTGCTTTCTTGTGAATATACTCTAGCCAGTGGATGGCGCCACCAAAAGGACGGCGGGGTTGAAGAAGTTGCCCTGATTCTTGAGCAACCAGTGCCTCGTGAGGTCATGGTCACAAGCACGCATGACAGGCCTCCATCTGCCACATGATGAACCAGCCTGCACATCTATGCTCCATCCGCGGTAATCGATGACGAGTAGAAATAAGGAACAGTCGATACCGTTAGCGGCTGTGAGCAGGACATACTCGTGGTTGTGGGGGCCGATCCCTGGCGGTTCGGAGAAGAATGTGCAGGTCCATGCCGCTCATAAGGTCGTACAGGCAAAGGTTGAAGCAACAGTCGGACATGGGCCTGTTTTTAATGGTTCGACGATGGAAGAGGCCAAGGTAGTGTCGAGACGTCACAAGATTGTATTGGTCAAAGAGGAATGCAGCACGGCGTGACCAGAACGGAGCAAGGTGATCATGACAGAAGGACATGGCACCGGGGGTATTCGGGTGAACTAGAGCGAGAGGCTTGTCAACGTAGGCGCAAAGCTGGCAAGGATGCAGGGAGCCGCTTGGTGGCTGACGCGGAGAATGTAAGTCAGGCTGTGGATATCACGGCGGAGGAGCTTGCAGGCGGCGGCACAACGGAAAAGGGTGTTTGGTTCAGAGCACGCGACAATCTCGAGCATGAGATCTGCCGGCAGCGTCCGCCCTATCGGGTTTTCAGGCACATATACGTTTTCTCGTGGGTCGCGACCAGCGTCATCAGATGGCAACTCGAGGGTCGCCAGGCTCGAGACGGATTCAAAGTCCGATTCGCCAAGCTCGATCTGGTCGGGGAAACGCGGAATTTCTGCCTTGTTAGCGTGGAAGTGGAGATTGCCTAACGTCAGGCTGATACTCCTCTCGAGTCCGCTGAACGTCGGGCGAGGTTCCAGCGAGCGGGGTGCGTAGACGAACAACCCGAAGCAACTCGGCTTTGTTGGAGTCGATGATCCCGGGCTCTAGTTGAAGCTCGGTGAAGACGAGGCCAAAGATGTCGTGGATCCAGCACCCGTTGTTCTTACAGACGGTGCCAATTGTCGATTAGTCATTTCGACAAGTCCCTCAGATGATCCAGTAGGGGTTCGATTAAGAGAACGAATCAGGCACCGATGACAATCGTCGGCTAACAGAGGGCACGATTTACCCAGGTTCGGGGTCCTCGTAGAGGTAAAACCCTTACTCCTGCTCTTCTGATATGTATTATTAGTAGATCGATTACAAATGTGGGTGCGCAAACCGAGAGATTGATCTCGAGTTTATGGCTATGGTGGTCAAAATGTAGATTGGATCCCCTCCCCCGTGGTTCTCCTATCCTTTTTTATATATATAGCTGGGTCTCAAACCATACCGGGGGGTTACAAACCCTAGCTCTAGGTCGGTGGGAACTTTCCTTCTTGGCCCGCAAGTTCCGCGGGTGGGCTTCCACTGGGCCTTTTAGGGCTACGGGGTAGCTCCTTGCTTTGGGACTTAGTCTCGGGCCTTAGACCGGGTAGGCCCACTCGACGGGTCCTGGAGTCCTCCCCACGTCATCCGGTATCCCCCTCTTCTTCTCATCTTCTGAAATAGGGTATCTTGACGGTGTTTTTTCCATCAGATTTCTGGTTCCTGTGTTTCTTCTCCCATAATTATTAAACATGCAAAATAAGATGAAATGACATAAGTAATGTATCATAACATGAAATATATTGATGAAATAACAGAAAATAACGATATAAAATAGTGGTGCAAAATGGACGTATCAACCTCTCCCTTTTGGAAGGCCAGGATGCCACTGAAGATTAAGATATTCGTGTGGCAGTTGCGATGTGATAGGCTAGTTTCGGGGATTGAGGTGGCCAAGTGCCGCGGCCCCGGGGATGGCTTGTGTCCCTTGTGTTGAATCCAGAATGGAGCACACATATTTCTTTGTGTGTCCCGCAGCCCAGTTTCTGTGGAACTTCGTTCGGGAGGCCTTAGGTCCAGCGTGGCAGGCCTCAGATCTTGGCGAGTTCCTAGAAACCCGGGCACACCACGCAGGAGGAGGCAGACACCTCTTCTGGTTGGTGTTTGCGGCGATGGCTTGGTCATTATGGACGATCCGCAATAAAATGGTGATTGAGAACATTTTCTCGCGATGGGCTTCTGACCCCCTTTTCAAATTCTTGGCCTTCTTGCACCAGTGACAACAGTTGTCTAGGCAGCGGGACAGGGCACGGCTAGACGACTCCATCGACAGACTCCTAGTAGCCGCTCGTTGACTTTCTGCCTCGGCTCCTATCTCAGGCCCCCCTACTGGCATGCGCGCCCTCTCTACCCACCCCACCCCCCTTCGCTCTTTCTTCTGGCGTGTGTGCGTCTGTGAGTTTTTCTTTTCTTTGGGCTTTGATGTGTTGTGGCCCCAGCTTTGTGTGTGCGTTGTATCAGGTACTTTGTTTGACTCTTGTGGCCGGTTGCTTTATTTAAAGCGGGGCGAAATCCTTTTCGAGAGAGATAAAGATAAGTAATTTCCTTAAAAGGCAAGGTAGGATAAAAATTCCTATTAAATATTCTAACGAAAATAAAACTTATAAAAGCGTAATGGGTTATAATCATACAATCAAAAAATGCCAAGAGTCGGTTTAACTATGAAGTTCTTTTAAACTTATGAGGCCCTATGAGAGTGGAAAATTCAAGACCAATGGATAATTAGAATCTATATAACACACACAAAGATAGTAGTAGGAATGAATATTAGGTTGTGTGCGTAAAAAAAAACCTTCATTGTCTTGATGTTCTCCCTTATCTCCCTATACCACTTTCCCTTCAGTTTGTACTCTCTATACTTAACCTTTTTAAAAATATTTTTGGAATTTGCAAACAAATATTATTTGTAAAAAGTGTACAGATAATATTTCTATAAGAAATTATATATGTATACTAATTAACTAATGAAAAAATATTAGCAAAAAAGAGATGATATGTCAGTACTGTGAATGATATTTTGTATTTTTATCCCACTAAATAAGATGTGAACGGTATGAATGCACTTATGTGACAGTATGAACGCCCTCTAAGAAATACAAAAACTAATTCCAAGTTCATGATTTAAAAAATTAAATTATATAAATATAAAGTTTATTATAAAATTAACATTTTGTCGTTTAATTAGTTTTAGAACTAAACTCGTCTTGAACTTTGTTGAGCTCCATTGTCAGACTGTCCAATTAGAAACACCAAGTGATCCATATGATGATTAATTAGACAATAGTTACGGGTTAAGTGTTTGCTTGGGTGCGGAGTTTGTCTATCTCAGCTAGCAAAGAGGCGAGATCGGCGGAGGTGAGCTGGGCCACCTTGGCCTAGCAGCGACCATCGGAGGAAAGGACTGATTCGACGACTTCATCGCGAGGTCTTTGGGAAAACAGTGTATAGAGAAAATAAACTAAAACATCATGTACGCTAATTTGTGTCATATATTATACAATTATAAAAAAATTCGTACACAACTAAGTAAGAATGAAAGTATTTCAGAATACGAGCCTCTTTGATTCGTAGGGTTCTTTTGTTGATCGTGCTTTCAAAATGCACATTCATTTAGGGCTCCTTTGATTCAAAGGAATCCTATAGGAAATTTTAAGGATGTGCCTAGGGGTGGGCATAAAAAACCGAGAAACCGAACCCAAGCTGAGACCGAACCGAACAAACTGAAATATAAGGTTAATTTGGTTTTTGGTCCATATATCGGTTCCCAACTTTAGAAAACCGAAATTATATCGGTTAGTTTGGTTTTTAGTCCTTGTTAAACAAACTGACCGAAAGGACCGATTCATCGTGCAATCAAATATTTAAAGACCATGCGACGATCTATATCTAAGATAATAAATCAATTATCCCATTAAAAATATCTTTGGCAACACGATCTCCATCCAAATCCTATTTATTGTTTTCGTTTATGACACTGAAATTAAAGTTTAAAACAAAGACATAACGATCCACATGTCGTGCAATACTAGCTGCCACGACACTAGGTTCACACGTCCATGTCGTCCCGACGAGGCTTCACAACTCCATTCTCGCGGGCTGAGCTTGACTGCTCCATCCTAACGGGCTAGTAATTAATCTGAGGTCATCTTATGTGTGCTAGTCCAACGCTCTGCGAAGGATTTTCACCACATCCCCATACTACAATCACACTCTGTCCACTCATTTTTGTTATATAATTCTTGATTTGA
This sequence comes from Alopecurus myosuroides, assembly GCA_028641055.1. Taxonomy (NCBI): domain Eukaryota; kingdom Viridiplantae; phylum Streptophyta; class Magnoliopsida; order Poales; family Poaceae; genus Alopecurus; species Alopecurus myosuroides. Next base: position 66,856 of record JAPCYS010001783.1, on the reverse strand, counting down.
ATTTTCTGCATGTTACAATCTCGGTTAATTCGGTTTACACCAAAAAACGAACCGAATTTTTTAATAACCAAATTCTCGGTACCTGAAAAATGATAGGTTAATTCGGTTGCCACTTTATAAAAACCGAATTATTTACAAACCCCGAAAAATACGAACCGAAAAGGCCGAAAGAACAGAATGTCCACCTCTAGATATGCCGAATGGATATGTCGAATGTACATTGTAGTGGATACTGCGATAGTTGTAGCTTTTTCTCACACCGTTACCTTAGAGAAAGAAATACAATATAGTAGAGAAAAATTATCTAAGATATGTGTAGAGTATTTTCTTTACATGGTTGAGTTCTAGTAATGTATTGGTTGTATCATTTTTTATATATTGGAGAAGAGAAAATTAGGTCGAATAGTACATTAACAGAAGACGGAGATCGGTGTATTTTACGCTACCAAAACGTGTCATGATAGTCAACAGAAAAATATCAAACTGGGTTCTAGTTTCGAAGATGGCATTGCCAGAAAAACGATGGTGAAAACGAATCATAAGTTGGATGCACAAACATTATAGATATTATATTATGGTTTTGGTAGTAACCTTTGTTAAAAGTGGTATTTTTCTAATGGTTTATTTTTAGGGACTCATCAAATTGTATTGTTTTTACGGTCTAGCCGATCGGTTGATTTATCGTGAATCAAGGGATGGTCAATAAGATTACATTATATCGTCCGATTTATTGCCACGATCTTTCCGCCGATATAGCATGAATTTAGCCACTTATCGGATATGTCGATTTAGCGGGCTGTTAGACGATTTATCTACCGATAGTCTAGTAGAGTTGTACATTAGATATTTTTTTGTCATTTTTGTTGGGATTTAAAAAATTAGCTGATAAATAGGCGAGGGGAAATAAACAATAATCGATATCTTAAACCTAAATGTTTGAGGTGTACTGAATTTTAATCATGGTACATACAATTTTCTTATGTCCGCCAGAAGTAAATGAGGGCTCACTTTTCATCTTGATCAGGTCAATGCCATCCTTGATCTTGGAAGACTTTAAATTATGCAAACATGTGTGTGTAAGTTTGAGCAACATGATTTTTTCTACAAAAGGGAGATTAATTAAACCTCACGACCAATTCATACTCCCATGCACATGACGATAATTTTTTATTATTATAATGTCAAGTGTTGTGGTCAATACATAAAAAAAACAAGCAAATTAGTGACAAGGTAAAGCGAGATAAAAGAGTGTGACTGGGCCAACCTTTGTAAAACAAAAATTAATCACTAGCAGAAAACAAACTATTAGTTGTTTATTATTGAAAGCGCATGGTTCCCCACATGTGGTTTTGCTAATTAATGACAATCCTTATTGTCGAAGCTTTGGCTCCACAAATCCCTCAGGTGACCCTATCGGGTTTCGACTAGGAGAATCCATGGACGCTGGTGGAACCGTCGGCTAGACAGGGGGCGAGATTTACCCAGGTTCGGGGCCCTCGAAGAGGTAAAACCCTTACTCCTGCCTTCTGTCGATCTGTATTATGAAGATTAGATCGGTTACAGGTTGCTCGAATCGAGAGTAGATCTCAAGTTCCGAGGCTTTTTGGTCGTGCGGTACTACTTGGTCCTCTCCTTGGGGGCTCTCCTGGCCTTATATAGATGGCCATGTCTCGAGTTCTACCCGGAGAGGACTCAAACCCTAGCTAGGTCGGTTACAAGTTTTCTAACTTAACCCGCAAGCTGATGCGGGTGGGCTTCACATGGGTCTTCTAGAGCACTCCAGGGATGCTTCCTCTTGGGCCTTGGCCTTGGGCCTAAGAGGGGGTATCCTTACCCGCAGGGTCTAGGATCCATATCTTCGTCAGTAGCCCCCGAGCGTGTGCTTGACTGGGATTTTTCCAGTCGAGTAGACGGTCAAATCTTTCTTGTTCTTTTTGGAGGACCGCCCTGACTGTCATTGTCTTTTTTAAAGGGTGTGTTCCCTGTATCATAGGTCTTCATGCTCGAGTATCGAGTAACATAAGTGCCTGTTTTTACGGCTTTTTTCACAGAAGGATGTGGCTCAGTAGCTTGGCTCTCCCGAGAGATCAGGGCCAATTAATTGTGACTAGGGCAAAAACATTCCTGGCCTACACAGATTCGAGACCTCCGACTCGAACCCGATGAGGTGATTGTTGCGATTGGGCCGTTGTGGACTTATCGAATCGAACTTAACCTATGGGGATACCCGGCGCGTCCGCTAGGATTTTTCTTCGTGTTGTTGACACGGAATTATGCCGGAGGACGCAGCTTTCGAGTGCGATTCCAGGCCCTAAAGAGAGATCTTTTCGGGTCTTACCTTCATATTCGAAGAATATGGCATCCGGATGTGCCTAGTCGGCTGAACAATCCAGGTTCTTATGATGTAAAATTATCATGTGTAGGAGAGGTAGGTTCTTTCTACCCGATTGATTTGTTTGAATTCCGTACGAAAGAAATTTTGTGCTGGAAGAAAAGATTAAGTCCATATGAAAGAGTTTTCATGTATGGAATGCCGTGCCCATACGAAAAAGTTTTCGTGTGTAGGGTGTTTTTTCTCTTGTTTCAAAGAGGTTTTGTTTCATGAATTCGTTCACGAAAAGGTTGCTTCTATCCGAAGGAATTGATGTTCGTACGAAGATACTTTCGCGTTTGAACTTCCAGTCGAAAAAATCTTGATTTTAAATGACGAATGTCATGACGTCATGGCGCACTCCCCTTCTCCCGATGGGACGTGACGGAGTGGCAGCAGATGGTGGCCCACCATGTCAGCTTTTTGACCGGGAAACGAGACGTCGTTCCCGGTTTTCACGCGAACCGCGCAGTAAATGCGAACGATCTTCTGTTAAGATCGTGCCACGAAACAGCGCTGGCCGCCGCTCCGTTTCATCTTCACGCGTGGCGGCCGTGATAAGCGCCACGTAGCGCATCGTACGGCTGAGATCGTCTTGCTCCGTGTATAAGTACGGATGTTAGTTGCTAAGGTAAAACTTTCCCAGCTCTCTGTCTTCATCTTCCTCCTCGCGCTCACCTTCGTCTTCCTCGCGCTCGAGCTCGTGCTGCAAGCAATGGCCGGCGGAAAAAGACGCGGCGCTGTTGGCTCTGCATCCGGTGAACCTTCTGCGCAACCCGCACCCCGCGCCGGCGACTGGCGCTCCCCCAACACCACCGCAAAAAGCATCAAGGAGATGCAACGGGAAGGGTTGCTGCCGGCGGAGACGGAGAAGCGAGTCCGTCTTGGAAAAAAGGAAGAGGTACCCAATCCTCAGTCGAACGAGCGCGTGGTCTTCGTGGACCACGTGACTCGGGGCCTTTCTTTTCCTCTTCATCCCTTCTTCCTCGGGTTGCTGTGTGCCTATGGCATACAGCTTCACGATCTTCCCCCGAACGCGGTGCAGCACATTTCGTGCTTCATCGTGTTCTGCGAATGCTTCCTCGGCATTCGCCCGCACTGGGCGCTTTGGAAGGCGCTTTTCAAAGTCCGGATCTTCCGCGAGAAATCGCGGGTGGAGTCCGAGCTCGGCGAACCGCTTCGCACGGGCGGCTTCGGGATCCAAGCTCGACAAGAAGGCAGCTACTTCAACATGCATTTTGTCGACTCCGCGCAAAGCTGGCGGAAGAGGTGGTTCTACGTCATCGACAACAGCTCGGGTGGAATCGTGGAGTTCCACCCGTTCGCTGTTTTGACAAGGCGGAAGTCCTGGGGGCACAAGATGTCGGCCGAGGAGACTCAGACCGTCGCGCCCTTACTTGCAAGAGTAGCTGCTCTCCGGGACCAGACCGCGGGAGTTGTGCTCAACGGGATGCATCTTGCGAGCATTTTTTTGAAGCGCAGGATCCAGCCACTTCAACAAAGGCCCTCCGCTATGTGGGAGTACCAAGGCTCGGAGGACCCCAGCCGAGTAAGCCGCGAGGAGCTTTCGAATGTGGAATTCGAGAAGAAAATCGCGGGTATCACTCGACTGAAGGTAGGGGAGAAATTCCGCGATTGTTCGGTTGAAGCCTTCTCCGCTTCAAATCCTCCTCCAGCCGAGGTTAGTTTCTTCCTTCTCGTCTTTGAGTTGTCCCCTTTTTGTTAAAAGTTCTAGTCGGTAAGATTTTTCTCGTCTTCTTCTTGTCTTCGTAGAGTCTAGCCATGGCGGACTGCTACCCGCCAGCTGCGGGAGAGGCTGCCTCAGAGCAAGTGTCGAGTCATCAAGACGGCGCGGTTGATACCAGTGTCGCCAACGCCTCCTCGAGTTCAGAACACGATTCTTCGGATGACGTTGAAGACTCGAATGGCGCTCCCACGAAACGTCGTCGGGTAGGTGAAGACGAAGCTACTTCTAAGGATAAATCCTTGGAAGCATCGCCCAGTCAAGCCCCTATCCATGCGACTCCACTTCGCTCTCTTGCTCCTTCGCCTTCGCTCCCAGTGGTGACGCCCGCTTGGAACGCGGACTTGCTGGATGACGATGATGAGGACGACGAGTAAGTGCTTCTTCCTTATTCTTGATCGAACATTTTCTGTGCCTCAATATCGATATTTTCTATCTTTCGCTACAGACTGCAGACGATCAGTCCTCGCAGGTACGCCGCTGCCGTTCCTCCCGAAAAGAGGAATAAGGCAAAGGATGCGGGTGAAACCCCCACCGCGGGTACCGTCCAGAACTCCCCCAGAGCAGCCCCCGAAGTTGCGACTGTGAGACGTGAAATTCCCAGCTTTGCCGCCAGGACTTCTGCTTCTAAGGAACTGACGGACAGCTCCGCGGATCCGCTCTCTCGTGCCACCGGCCAGGTAAACTTCATCTTCTGTCTTCAAATTTCTATCGGGTGCACGACAGTGCTCCCGATGGGAGTAGCCCCCGAGGCTGTAGTTGATCGCAAGCGATCGGCTACAGGCTCTAAGTCTGGTTTCTTTCTTCTTCATAATTTTATTTTTATCGGGTGCACGGCAGTGCTCCCGATGGGAGTAGCCCCCGAGGCTGTAGTCGATTGTAAATAATCAGGTACAGACTCTAATTTAATCCTTCTAACTTTTCCGTCTTCGTGCTTTTGCAGTCGCTTATTGATTCTCTTGCGGCGATTGGTCGCCATGTCGTTCTCGCCGAGTCGGATTGCGAGTCACTTCGAACGGACCGTAGCCGACTCCAAACTGAGAACGACCTTCTTAAGGGTTAGCTTTATTATCTCCCTGTCTTCAGTATTCCGTATATCTTTGGGTTTTGATAAGCATCTCCTTGCAGCTCAACTTGAATTTGCGGAATCCGAAAAGGTTAAACTCTCTGAGCAGGTAACTGCTCGGGAGGCTGACCTGACGGCCATTCGACAAGAGCTGGAAGCTTCCCGCATGCAATCGGAAGATTTTAGTCGACAGCTTGCGGATGCGCGGAAGGCCTTGAAGGAGATGGAAAAAGCTGGCAGTAAGGCTGATAAAGATGTTGTCGGGTTCCTCCGTCCCCTCGCTGAGCGTTTCGCGGGTAAGCGTGTTGGACTTTTGCGACTTTTGATTCTTCATTTTGCTGAACTTTGTTAAGCATTATTTTCTTCTTTCGCAGGTCTTCTGGATGTTCCTCTGGAGATCCCTGGGCTTCAGCGGGTGGATGTGGTAACCGATACACTTGCCCAGCTTAAAAGGCACGCTGATGGAGTTCTCTTCATGATTAATGATGCTGCTCAAGTGCTGGCGCAACTGCACGGTCGCCTCACCGCCAACGCCACTCCTGCACCCGCGCTAGACGATCTGTTGAAGGTCTTCTCGGAAGGCAAACTTCTGGATGCCTTCGGGGTCGCTCAGTCGGAGGCTGGTGCGAAGACCGCGATCCAATTCGCTTTGGCGCATGGAGTCGAAGGTTTGGAGGAGGCCTACTCATCTCTTCCAGTCGACCCCTCCACGGGCAAAAAGGTACGGCTCTCTCGTTTTGGCGAGCAAGCCGCTATTCTTGCTCGGAAGCTGTCTGAGATTTTTGCTCGACTGCGGGGAGGGGCGACTGCTGCTAGCGGGAGCACCAATGTAGCTTCCTAGTTTTTCTTTTTTCTTCTTGAATGTAATGAACCTTGGGATGTATTCCCGTACCTTTGTTGTCTTTAATCGGAGAATTCGTCTTGCAATTCATTCCACTTGTCTGTGCGTTGTCTCCCGATGGGAGTAGCCCCCGAGCGTTTGTCAGATATGCGACTAGAAATAACTCGAGTAGGGCATCTTACTTCTTTCCTTGTATTCTTCCAGGCTACTGAGTGTGCCGCGGAAACTTCGGGTGGACGTGGCAATGCAGTAAATCCACTTGTGGCCGCTGTTGGCACTTTGGCTGGCCTTCGTGATAAGGTTCAGGAGGGTGAGCGCAAGTGAAAGTTCTGCGTGGTGTGGTCGATGTGGCGAAATCCAAACAGAAATTGGCGGCTGAGCGCAAACAATATTTGATGGATGAATTGGCTTCAGTCGCGAAGGATTTGCTATGTGAGTAGTGCAGCCCCCGTGCATTTTTCTTCCTTGTTTTCTTTAGCTGACTAAGTACGTCTGCTCTTCAGTTGTAAGACCGGATGACAGGGAAGAAAAGCATTGGGTGGAAAACTACATTCATCAAGAGGCTAACAGCTCAAAACCTCATGCGAACAACTTCTGGTCTGATCGTAGTCGAGGGTTTGTGATGGCCATCTTGAAATTTCGAGTCCTTCAGGCGAGAATTCTCGTGAGTTCTTTTCACGAGGTCTTGGTTGCGATGAATGCTGCATTTTATCCACTCGAAAGAGGTCCCGAAGACTGGAGCTATCTGCTCAGGTTGTTTGGACGTGAAGGAGAAGTTCGCGCGTGCGTACGCAATCAAATGACGTGCGGCGTGGTTGTGGCCCTTTCTTTTGTCCGAATATGGTATCGTGAGATAGACCTGAACTCCGTAGCTCGGCGTCCAGATTATGCAATCGAGGATATCTCGCCGTATTATGATGCTGTACGTCCTGCAGCGGAGAGGATTATCCGAATGACTTCTGAAGAAATAGATAGAGTTTTGGCGACTGAGAATGCTCAGCGTTTTGACTGATTGTCGGATGTAAATATCCTGTAATCTGTTTATAGTTTGTAAAGACTGTTGTAAGGTGTACAACCTTGTTTGTATGATATTTTTCGGTGATGCTTAGTTGTAGGTGTAGCCCCCGTGTGTTTCGTGGGGTGTGTACCTGTAACTTTTAGCATGAGAAGTTTTGACTGAATATGCTTTGTTGTCCTCCTCCTGGCAGCGGCAGGTAGTTTTGGGTGGATGCAAATCTTTTCCTCGCGAGAGCATCTGAGATGTCCAGAAACTTTCGGCAATCCTTGAGAAGGTGTGTTGCCTTAGTTTTGCCCGTGCGCTTATCTGTAAACAGGTGTAGCGAGCAGTATGCATCGAGATCCTCCTCGGGGGATTTTTCTTCTGCTTTTGGTTTCCACTCGCGACTTCCACGGCGACCAGAGTCGCGATTTCGCGTGAATTCTGCCGCCACTAATTCCTCCCTGTCCTCGTGGTCGTAGTATTTCCTTCTCTTTCTTCGTCCGTGGCGGTCGTCCTCGTGTGCGGGCGACGATGCTCTTTCATTGCGTACCGCGTCTTCTCCGTTGGCCCATTTTTCGGCTATGATCATTAGCTCCCCAATGGTTTTGGGCGCGGCTCTGCCTAGATCTTCTCGAAACGCGGTTCTTCTCGCCCCTTTGGCGAAGGCCTCAATCGCCACTTCCTCTGAGATGGTCCCTGCGGTGTTCCTGAGTGTGGTCCACCGCTGGATGTATTCTCGTGTGGACTCGCCACTTTTCTGTTTGCATGCTCGTAACTCTTCGATTGTGGCTGGCCTCTTGTAAGTCGACTGGAAATTTTTGCAGAAATCGCGGTGTAGATCGTCCCACGATGCATAGCAAGATTTTGGTCTTCTCTCCAGCCAGCTACGGGCCGCGCCTGTAAGATGCAAATTGAGGTATTGCATGGCTGTGTTCTTGTTCCCACGTTGGCATTTTATTGCCGTGAGGTAGTCGCTTAACCACTGGGAGGGCTCGAGTGAGCCGTCGTATTTTGTCACCTCCGTGCTGAGCTTGAATCTCTTGGGTAGAGGTGCTTCACGGATGCTGCGAGCGAAACAGAGTGCCCCGCAGGTTTCGTCGTCCGAGGACCTGGATGAGGAACGCTCGCGATACCGTGAAGCTCTCGCCCTATCCACCTTCTTTTGGGCGAGATCTGACCGCGCGTCGTATTCGGACCGGTCGCGGTCGTTATCTTTCCTTGGTTCTTTGCTTCGCTTTCTCGAGCGGCCGCTGTGGTGCCGTGAGCTTTTGTCTCTCGGGCTGTCGTCGCTGCTGCTTCGACTATCGCCGCGGCGGCGAGCTTCTTTTCCTCGACCACGTCGTGGCGATTTGTCTTTCCTTGGGGATGGACTTCTGTGCCTGCGGGGCGTTTCTTTATCCTTGTCCTTCTCCCGTCGCTCCTTCTCCAACTCTTCTTCTGTCTTCTTGCGATCGTGAGAAGCGAGCCTTGCGGCCGCCAATCCTAGTCCTTTGCGAATTTGCTTGTACTGTTCCACCGGAGGGTCGCTTTCCATCGGTTGGTTCATCTGCATGTAAGTTGCTGCGGCTAGGATCGCGGCCGCTGGGGTTTGCGGGTAGACGTTGCCGTCGTCGTCGACCCTCATGAAGGAAGACGTGGTCGACCTGTCGGTCGCAGTCACAGATTCGTGGCCCCTTGACGATGTTGCGTGTCCCTTCCTCGCGGGTCGGGTACCAACCGAGGGCGCGAGGGACTGTTCGACTCGTCGCAGGCTTGATTCGTCCGCCGCTCTTCTGCGACGGGCCAGATCTGCCCGGGCTTCTTTGATGTTCGAAGCCGCTCTTACTAGGTGGTAGTGGTAGGCGGTTAGGTCCTCCTGTGAAGCTCCTGCTGCGGGTGGCTGACTCCGCCGCATGTTTTCTTTGGCCCTTTTCCAGGCCTCCCGCGAAACGCCGATTATATCGCGCTCGGTTGCGCTGAACTCGGTTTCTGAGGGCTGATCCGATCCTGCCATGCAGACTTGGGCCAGTCGTGGCCCGCGCGTCCTAGGCGTAGATCTGAAAGCTTCCCGTACCCGAGATGGTTCCTCTGTTGAGAGGGCGTGATAGTCGACTGTGTTGAAGCGGATGGACTCGCCACTTTTCTCCATAGGAAAGCGCGAGTTGACGGCTCCAGATTCATGTTCGGACTCATCCGAGAAGTGGAGGATTCCGTCTCTGTTTGCCATGAAGTTGAAGCTCCCGAACGTCAGGGTGACGCTCTTCTCCAGATCCTCGAACACCGGGCGTGATTCCGGCGAGTGAGGCGTGACTATGACGGATCCAATCCGTACAGGATTGTTCGGAGCCGTAGTCGATGGTTTCCAACGGGAGTTGGACGTCGATGAAGCCGAAGATGCCGGTGATCCAGCGCCCGCGATCCCCACGGTCGGCGCCAATTGTCGAAGCTTTGGCTCCACAAATCCCTCAGGTGACCCTATCGGGTTTCGACTAGGAGAATCCATGGACGCTGGTGGAATCGTCGGCTAGACAGGGGGCGAGATTTACCCAGGTTCGGGGCCCTCGAAGAGGTAAAACCCTTACTCCTGCCTTCTGTCGATCTGTATTATGAAGATTAGATCAGTTACAGGTTGCTCGAATCGAGAGTAGATCTCAAGTTCCGAGGCTTTTTGGTCGTGCGGTACTACTTGGTCCTCTCCTTGGGGGCTCTCCTGGCCTTATATAGATGGCCAGGTCTCGAGTTCTACCCGGAGAGGACTCAAACCCTAGCTAGGTCGGTTACAAGTTTTCTAACTTAACCCGCAAGCTGATGCGGGTGGGCTTCACATGGGCCTTCTAGAGCACTCCAGGGATGCTTCCTCTTGGGCCTTGGCCTTGGGCCTGAGAGGGGGTATCCTTACCCGCAGGGTCTAGGATCCATATCTTCGTCACTTATGGACTAATGTTTGCATTGAGTTATCCTTGTAGATCTTGTCCATAGGAAATAATGGAGTTCATGTGTTGAACTCTATTAGCTTCCTTGATGGCCATTGTTATATTCAAGGATTTATATGAAGAATGGTCATGGGTTTGAGTTGAGCTTATTGCTAGTGTGTCTTGAAGAAAAGGATTAGGTGATCTTTCATTATCATCTTGAAGACATCATCATTTGAAGTAAGAAGAAAAGATACAAGGTTGATCAAGCAAGCGATCAACACTCAAAGCTACAATTTGTACTAAGTGGGATTGTGTATCTCATGGTATGGTAAGAAATTATAAATATCGCTTTGTGAACTAAAAGGAAGATTTCATATAGCCCGTGGTCTATGTCGTCGTCAAGCGGTGTTCGTCATCTAGCTTGACGTGGAAGCTCAAGTGAAGCATATAAAAGATATCCTATGCTTGTTGCTTACCACCCTTTTGGAGATTATGGCCTTGTGAAGATTTGCCGAGAAGAGTCTCTCCCATAATGGTGTATGGGGGAGCTAGTCTCTCCCATAAGGTGTATGGGGGAGCAACTTGCAAGTCTTCATCAAGCGGAGCTTGTGCTAGCAAGCGAAATCAAGAAAGAAGATCCAACTTGAGAGAGTCAAGATCGTCATCATCTAGCTCAAGTGGAATGCTCAAGGCAAAGGTATAATCTTGATAGGCTTTCTATTTTACCTGTCTCGTGACTTTAGGTTACCGAGTTATAGGATAGATAGTCGTACTATCAAGAGGGGCTCTCAAGTGAGTAACTTGATCGAATCGTTATGGAGATCTCAAACCTTTGCATACTTTGCATATCATCTTTCTTGGTTCTTATTTGGCTTTTGTCTCCTTTGGGTTTTAGTGCTTGTCGTGATCTTCATGACAAGCCTTGGTTTCTCGAAAACGGATTTCGTAAGAAAAACTTGTTGCGTTTTCGGTGGTGAAAATATTCCGTTCGTCTTTAAGAATGTTCCCACACCTTCCATGTGTTGTAACTTCTCCATAATCCTTGCTGTTATCTTTCCAATGGAACTAGATTTACCTCGTTCGGAGTTCATTTGCAAAAGTTATAGCATTTCTCGTATCGGTTTTCAGTCTCACTGTTGCTATCCGGAATTTTCCGGATGATTCCGGGATCCGGAATATTCCGGGCCATTCCAGCCACAACGGGAAAATGTTCGGGTGCAATCCGTAATTTTCCGGGTGATTCCGGGATCCGGAATATTCCGGGGCAATTCCGGCCTCAATGGGAAAAGTCTCTGCTTGCATCCGGAATGCTCCGGATCATTCCGGGGTCCGGAATATTCCGGGCCATTCCGGCCTGGTCGCGAATGGGCAGAAAAACGGCTAGTTTTTGTGGGGACCTATTTAAGGGGGTCTTCTTCCCCATTGGTCCCCAAGTCTCCGAAGCACGAAATATCCCCTCTCCCCACCATTGTTGACCTTGGAAAGCTTGCCCCTCTCCCCATCCCTCCTATGATTCTCTCATATCTTTGAGGGAGAAGAGAGAGGAGATCTAGATCTACATTTCCACCAATCCATCTTCCTTCTTAGTGAGGGAAACTGAGTAGATCTTGATCTTGGAGTTTGTGTTTCTCCTCCATTGTTCTTCCTCTCTTATTCCCCCATAAGCATTTGTTGCTTTGTTAGAATTTGAGAGTGGAGTATTTGAGCACTTGTGCTCTTGCCATTTGCATCGATTGCATCGGTTTGCTCTCTCCACGAGGATTCGTGGAAGTGAATGATTGTGAGCTTGTTACTCTTGGGTCTTTGACCCTAGACGACTTGTGGTGATTCAGGAAGAGTTGGGAGCCCCCAATTTAGTTGTGGGTGTGTGCCCCAAGTGTTTGTAAAGGATTCGATCCCCGCCTAAAAGGGGTTCAATAGTGAGAGGTGAACTAGGCCTTCATGATGGAAGTTCATCGAGAATATGGTGAGGCCTTAGTGGCGTTGAGTAGGCCTTCGTGGTGAGCTCACACCCCTCCAACGAGACGTACTCCCCTTGTGGGAGGAACTCGGGAATACATCATCGTCTCCGTGTTCCTCGGTTATTTCTTTACCCGAGCTTTTTTACTTATTCAATTTACATTGTGATAGCCTTCGTGCTTGAAGTTATATATCTTGCTATCACCTTGTTACTTGTCTTGCTTAGCATAAGTTGTTAGTGCATCTAGTTGACCCTAGAATATTTAGGTTGTATGATTGTTAATTTAAACACCTAGTTTATTTCCGCATTTAGCAAGATTTAACCGGAAAAGTTTTAATCGCCTATTCACCTCCCTCTAGGCGACGTCGTTGTCCGTTCAATTATCCCATAGGCCGGAGTCCGTTTTTCCCATACGACTCTAAGAAATAGTTGCTATAATATAGATTTTGGAGCCGGTTTCAAAAATTGACTCCAAAACTCTAACCAATGTCGGTTTTGACAAAAAAAATCAACTCCAATAATAGAGTATCCTAGTCGTTTACAGTAGAAGAACCGTCTCCAACTATTAGCACACTCAGTTGGCTCATTTCTATTAACCGACTCCAAATGCTAACCAACGAGGGGAGGGGAGTTAAGTAGTTAACCAAGGGGGACCTATCCCCCCGCCCCCCCTGCGTGATTTGTAGGTAAAATAGATGAGTTTGTCAACATCGCTAAGACAGAAAAAACTAGACTTGACAAGGAGTACTGGCATGGAAAAACTTCGCCAACAATCCATGCAAAGTTTATAGAGCTGCACAAGATTTAAAAAAAACCTGATTTTTTTTCTGAATTAGTGAGAATTTGAGAAAATGAGGAACTCCCACTGCTGGTTGGGGTGATTTTAATATATTCCAAAGATAGGAGGAGAAGAATAATGACAATTTTAATGCTCGTTGACCATTCATTTTTAATGCAATTATCGATATCCTAGATCTTAAGGATATACGATTATCAGGTAGGAAATACACTTGGGCAAGTAGGAGACCGATACCAACGTATGAAAAGTTGGATCCTTTCTTGCAAGCGTGGAGTGGGAACAAAAATACCCTCTGGTTCACTACAAGAAATATGTTGATACATGACCCTTTTATAATGACCATGGATGAATTGGTCATATTTCTATGACTATTTCAAACCAACTGGTCGTTAGCTATTTGGAAGGGTCCAAAATAGAGGACATAATGACTATTTTGGTGAGAAAAGTCATAATTTCATTAGGCGAATTGGTCATAATACGACATCATTGTGATACATTCCGCCACCTCATCATTTTTTGCTTATGTGTCGTCCTAGTTGTCTCATTTTGCCTCCCGTAGTGCTGAGCTGTCACATTAAAGCAAGCCATGCAGGAGGTTGCCATGCAGCCACGTGGAACCCACCCCTCATGGGTGCCATGCAGTCACGTGGAGCCACCGAAGCGAAAATAGAGCAAAATCGCGCGGAGGGAGGGCTTGAACCCACGCCCTCGCGCGCTGCACGCACAGCGCCTACCAGTAGACCACGAACAAGCTTCGGTTAGAGTAAGACATTGAACCTTTTTAAATGATACCTCGACCTATGCTGCTGGGCTGGGCCGGTCGCGCAGGGAGGAATCTCGGCGCTGGGCTGGGCATGTCGCGGAGGCAGGGACTTGGCCATGCTGCTCGTTGGGCCGGCCGGCTTGGGAGGGTTTTTTTTTTTGAAATAAAGGCTTGGGAGGGTTTTTAGTTTTCTCCTTTACATTTTTTTTTGTCTTCTTTTATAACTTTTGGTTTAGAACTCCAATTTCAACAAATAAGTTTTGATTTTTTAAAAAAATATTTCTTCTATTATTATAGACTATTAAGGAACATCCTAAGTCAAAATAAAAATAAAAATACCCCCAAGCTTTATATATTGCTTCATATAGGGTTGTGAAGATTCTTAATTAAATTTTTTGATTACTCTTTTAAATTCAAATGCAAAATACAAAGTGCAAGGTTTTAAAATTATTCCAATTTTATTATATTTTATGGTTACTAGGTCCACATATGATGACAAATTGCGAAAGTTATCCATTTTTTTAAAACATGTTTTGAACCTTTTATCTCGGTTTCGAAGAACGGTCAAAACGGGGACATGACCGACGTTCGTACCTAGGTTGTTGAATCTTGATGACTCTTGGTGTATCTATGTTGAAATAGGTACTTGGGTACCTAAAAATGATTTTTGCAAAAAATCACGAGCAAACTACGAGGCACCTGTAGTTCAAATTTGGCCCGGTTTCAGCGGAATCGGCAGAAATTTGTCTTTTTCAAAGTGGTGTATTTTGAGCTATTGAGAGGTAGTAAGTTTGTTATTTGTAGATCAATCATGACATAATATATTTAGAATTTTACTTTGTACATTTTTGCAACATATTTGTGTATGTGCTTCACAAAAATACCCGGTTTTGACACTCCGGAACGGAAAATGGTTTTTATTCAACAAAAAATAAAACTTTCTTCGTGAACATTGTTAGTTGTTCCAATATGCATCTTTGTGTGGAATATGGGAACATTTAAACAAACTATGCCATGGATGTGGCCAAAACATCCGTCATTTCGACCGAAAGCCATGAATCTTCGTACGAGATAGCTCATTTCTGTGAACACACTTTCCACCAAATTGTCGTATTCCAAGTTATTATTTTTGGTGGATACTAGGACATATATAACAACACCACGCGAAGGTCTTGCATCGTTTCGAGTTTTTTTGAATTTTCTGGAATTTTCAAAGCCGGTTTCGGAGAACGGTCAAAACGGGGGACATGACCGTTCGTACCTAGGTGCTGAATCTTGATGAACTCTTGGTGTTTCTATGTTGAAATAGGTACTTGGGTACCTAAAAATGATTTTTTTCAAAAATAAAGAAAAAACTACGAGCCACCTGTAGTTCAAATTTGGCCCGGTTTCAGCTGAATCGGCAGAAATTTGTCTTTTTCAAAAGAGGTGTATTTTGAGCTATTGAGAGGAAGTAAGTTTGTTATTTGTAGATCAAACATGACATAATATATTTAGAATTTTACTTTGTACATTTTTGCAACATATTTTGTGTATGTGCTTCACAAAAATACCCGGTTTTGACACTCGGGAACGGAAAATGGTATTTTTATTCAACGAAAAATAAAACTTTCTTCGTGAACATTGTTAGTTGTTCCAATATGCATCTTTGTGTGGAATATGGGAACATTTAAACACAACTATGCCATGGATGTGGCCAAAACATCCGTCATTTCGACCGAAAGCCATGAATCTTCGTACGAGATAGCTCATTTCTGTGAACACATTTTCCACCAAATTGTCGTATTCCAAGTTTATTATTTTTGGTGGATACTAGACATTATAACAACACCACGCGAAGGTCTTGCATCGTTTCGAGTTTTTTTGAATTTTCTGGAATTTTCAAAGCCGGTTTCGGAGAACGGTCAAAACGGGGACATGACCGTTCGTACCTAGGTGCTGAATCTTGATGAACTCTTGGTGTTTCTATGTTGAAATAGGTACTTGGGTACCTAAAAATGATTTTCAAAAAATAAAGAAAAAACTACGAGCCACCTGTAGTTCAAATTTGGCCCGTTTCAGCTGAATCGGCAGAAATTTGTCTTTTTCAAAAGAGGTGTATTTTGAGCTATTGAGAGGAAGTAAGTTTGTTATTTGTAGATCAAACATGACATAATATATTTAGAATTTTACTTTGTACATTTTTTTGCAACATATTTTGTGTATGTGCTTCACAAAAATACCCGGTTTTGACACTCCCGGAACGGAAAATGGTATTTTTATTCAACGAAAAATAAAACTTTCTTCGTGAACATTGTTAGTTGTTCCAATATGCATCTTTGTGTGGAATATGGGAACATTTAAAACAAACTATGCCATGGATGTGGCCAAAACATCCGTCATTTCGACCGAAGCCATGAATCTCGTACGAGATAGCTCATTTCTGTGAACACATTTTCCACCAAATTGTCGTATTCCAAGTTTATTATTTTTGGTGGATACTAGGACATATATAACAACACCACGCGAAGGTCTTGCATCGTTTCGAGTTTTTTTGAATTTTCTGGAATTTTCAAAGCCGGTTTCGGAGAACGGTCAAAACGGGGACATGACCGTTCGTACCTAGGTGCTGAATCTTGATGAACTCTTGGTGTTTCTATGTTGAAATAGGTACTTGGGTACCTAAAAATGATTTTTTCAAAAAATAAAGAAAAACTACGAGGCACCTGTAGTTCAAATTTGGCCCGGTTTCAGCTGAATCGGCAGAAATTTTCTTTTCAAAAGAGGTGTATTTTGAGCTATTTGAGAGGAAGTAAGTTTGTTATTTGTAGATCAAACATGACATAATATATTTAGAATTTTACTTTGTACATTTTTGCAACATATTTTGTGTATGTGCTTCACAAAAATACCCGTTTTGACACTCCGGGAACGGAAAATGGTATTTTTATTCAACGAAAAATAAAACTTTCTTCGTGAACATTGTTTAGTTGTTTCAATATGCATCTTTGTGTGGAATATGGTCACATTTAAACAAACTATGCCATGGATGTGGCCAAAACATCCGTCATTTTGCCCGAAAGCCATGAATCTTCGTACGAGATAGCTCATTTCTGTGAACACATTTTCCACCAAATTGTCGTATTCCAAGTTTATTATTTTTGGTGGATACTAGGGCATATATAACAACACCACGCGAAGATCTTGCATCGTTTCGAGTTTTTTTGAATTTTCTGGAATTTTCAAATCCGGTTTCGGAGAACGGTCAAAACGGGGGACATGACCGTTCGTACCTAGGGGCTGAATCTTGATGAACTCTTGGTGTTTCTATGTTGAAATAGGTACTTGGGTACCTAAAAATGATTTTTTCAAAAATAAAGAAAAAACTACGAGCCACCTGTAGTTCAAATTTGGCCCGGTTTCAGCTGAATCGGCAGAAAATTTGTCTTTTTCAAAAGAGGTGTATTTTGAGCTATTGAGAGGAAGTAAGTTTGTTATTTGTAGATCAAACATGACATAATATATTTAGAATTTTACTTTGTACATTTTTGCAACATATTTTGTGTATGTGCTTCACAAAAATACCCGGTTTTGACACTCCGGGAACGGAAAATGGATTTTTATTCAACGAAAAATAAAACTTTCTTCGTGAACATTGTTAGTTGTTCCAATATGCATCTTTGTGTGGAATATGGTCACATTTAAACAAACTATGCCATGGATGTGGCCAAAACATCCGTCATTTTGCCCGAAAGCCATGAATCTTCGTACGAGATAGCTCATTTCTGTGAACACATTTTCCCCAAATTGTCGTATTCCAAGTTTATTATTTTTGGTGGATACTAGGACATATATAACAACACCACGCGAAGGTCTTGCATCGTTTCGAGTTTTTTTGAATTTTCTGGAATTTTCAAAGCCGGTTCGGAGAACGGTCAAAACGGGGGACATGACCGTTCGTACCTAGGGGTTGAATCTTGATGAACTCTTGGTGTTTCTATGTTGAAATAGGTACTTGGCTACCTAGAAATGATTTTTTCAAAAAATAAAGAGAAAACTACGAGGCACCTGTAGTTCAAATTTGGCCCGGTTTCAGCTGAATCGGCAGAAATTTATCTTTTTCGAAAGAGGTGTATTTTGAGCTATTCAGAGGTAGTAAGTTTGTTATTTGTAGATCAAACATGACATAATATATTTAGAATTTTACTTTGTACAATTTTGCAACATATTTTGTGTATGTGCTTCACAAAACAAGCCGTTTTGACACTCCGGGAAGGGAAAATGGTATTTTTATTCAACGAAAAATAAAATTTTCTTCATGAACATTGTTAGTTGTTTCAATATGCACCTTTGTGTGGAATATGGTCACATTTAAACAAACTATGCCATGGATGTGGCCAAAACATCCGTCATTTCAACCGAAAGCCATGAATCTTCGTACGAGATAGCTCATTTCTGTGAACACATTTTCCACCAAATTGTCGTATTCCAAGTTATTATTTTGGTGGATACTAGGGCATATATAACAACACCACGCGAAGATCTTGCATCGTTTCGAGTTTTTTTGAATTTTCTGGAATTTTCAAATCCGGTTTCGGTGAACGGTCAAAACGGGGGACATGACCGTTCGTACCTAGGGTTGAATCTTGATGAACTCTTGGTGTTTCTATGTTGAAATAGGTACTTGGATACCTAGAAATGATTTTTTCAAAAAATAAAGAGAAAACTACGAGGCACCTGTAGTTCAAATTTGGCCCGGTTTCAGCTGAATCGGCAGAAATTTGTCTTTTTCGAAAGAGGTGTATTTTGAGCTATTCAGAGGTAGTAAGTTTGTTATTTGTAGATCAAACATGACATAATATATTTAGAATTTTACTTTGTACAATTTTGCAACATATTTTGTGTATGTGCTTCACAAACAAGCCGGTTTGACACTCCGGGAAGGAAAATGGTATTTTTATTCAACGAAAAATAAAATTTTCTTCATGAACATTGTTAGTTGTTCCAATATGCACCTTTGTGTGGAATATGGGCACATTTAAACAAACTATGCCATGGATGTGGCCATAACATCCATCATTTTGCCCGAAAGCCATGAATCTTCGTAGGAGATAGCTTATTTATGTGAACACCTTTTCAACCCAACTGTCGTATCCCAAGTTTATTATTTTTCGTGGATACTAGGACATATATAATAACACCACGCGAAGATCTTGCATCATTTCGAGTTTTTTTAAATTTTCTGGAATTTTCTAAGCTGGTTTTGGAAAACGGTCAAAACGGGGGACATAACCGTTCGTACCTAGGGGTTGAATCTTGATGAACTCTTGGTGTATCTATGTTGAAATAGGTACTTGGGTTCCTAAAAATGATTTTTGCAAAAAATAAAGAGAAAACTACGAGGCACGTGTAGTTCAAATTTGGCCCGGTTTGAGCTGAATTGGCTGAAATTTTTCTTTTTCAAAAGAAGTGGGTGAAAATGTTTTTAGAGGATGAAATTTGGTTATTTGTAGATAAAATATGACATATTTGCTTTATAATTTTATTTTGTACAATTTGGTAACATATTTTTGATACATGCTTCACAAAAAAAACCATTTTTGACACTCCAAAAATGGAAAATGTTGTTTTTGTTCGAAGAAAATATATTGTACAATAAAATTATGTCAATTAAAATATATATTACAATGAAACTATAACTATATGCAGATCTTAATTTTTTTCTCTTGTCATAGAAAAAATGAACTAGTTATATCAGTAATACTAAAACTATTTTTTTGATACTAATAAACCCCCTGACTAGAGACTGTGCTGTGGGGTCAAGAAGTGTCGGGTCCCACCTACAGCCACTGAGTGCGAAAGTGAGTAAGAAAAGAAGTCCAGCGAGATGAAAAATTTCCCTCCCTCGCGCGCGCGTCTGGCATCCAGCGAGATGAAATTTTTCGGAAACCGCGGCCGAGTACCCTATCCCTAAACCGGCCAAACCTAGACTATCCGTCTATCCCTCCAACAACTAACATATCGCGCCGCCACCACATCTGGATCCAATCTCCCCGATCCTCCTGCACACACGCCACCGCCGCCCAGCCCCGATCGAGCGACCGCTGCCACAGATCCACAGCGAGCGGTTGTCTCTCTAGCACCCACGCCACCGCCGCCCCAGCACCACCGGATCGAGAAGTAGATAGCGGTCTCCCTCCACAGCCGGCCGCCTTGCCGTCACTTCGGATCTTCTGGATCCCCTCCTTCCCCGATTCCCCCAGGATGCTGCGCCCTGCTGCACGTCAAGGCGCCCCACGATTCCAGATCCGCCGCCGGGCGATCTCCATCGCTTCCACCCAGGCCAGGGATGACATGAGCCGTGGGTGATGGATTACGACCTGTACTTGCTGCTGGGGTGGAGCCCTCCTCGCCGCACGCGAAGATCAAGGCCGCGTACCAGGCGCTCCAGAAGCGGTGCCACCCGGACGTCGAGGGCGGCCCCGCCGCGGATGGATCCTCCTCCAACCACGACATGGCGGTGGTGCTGAACGAGGTGTACGCGCTGCTGTCGGACCTGGCGCAGCGGCAGGCCTACGACCGGGAGCATGCGAAGCGGTCCGAGTTCCAGGGGTACACCGGGCGGCCGCTCTACTCGTGGCGCGGCGCGGAGGCCGAGTCCCGCACCGTGTTCATCCACGGCCGCGCCCGCGTCGGACGCACCTTCGCCATCGAGTCCGTCCACGGCCGCGCCCGCGTCCGGTGCCTCAAGTGCGCTCTCCACGCCGGACGCACCTTCGCCATCGAGTCTGTCCATGGCCGCGCCCGCGTCGTCGCACAGTGGGCCGACCCCGAGGACCGCATCCAAGACGCCATCCAGACTTAGCTCCGTCTGCATCTCGTACGCTCTCTGCTCTCTCCTTTCAAGATCTCGTACACTCTCTGCTTTCTATCTATTTGGTATCTCCATCTGTGTACGTGTGTCGATATAGGATGGTTGAGAGGTCGGACCGCTGGAGTTCCTCATGTCCAAGCTGCCGCGGCGCAGGGTCCGCGTCTCCGAGGCCAACGCGGCTGGGTCGCCGGACATCTTCGCTGAGGTCACCAATTTCAAGGCCAAGTTCCAGGACATGGAGCAGAGGTCCGGGATAACTCCAACAGGCAATCCAAGTTCAAGGCCAGGTTCCAAGACAGCGTCCCAAGGAAGAAGCCGCGCTGGCATAGCTGCTTCAGATATAGCGACACATCCCCACAGCTCCATTGTCTACACATCATCCACCGAGCCTCCCAGTCTATGTCTCTCTCTTGCTCGCTCTCGGTTTGTCTCTAAGATCCGTGCCAACACAAAGTACCTTACATTCCTGCCATATAACCACTCACTATCTGTTTGTACCGTTGCTTGGCCTATGTACTTGCATTTCTAAATAGAAACAGAATGGATGAATCTGGAACATAAGTGAGGTTTCTAACGTGCTTATGCTTGATTAATTCACCACCAGAGGTGTAAATGGTTTCTTATTACACCACTATGTTCCTTGTTAATTCACCTGACTGAGATGCTAAAGTTATAGTCTGAATTCCAATTTAGTACATCACCCTCCAAATTAACGACCCCTATTCTCTTGCAGTGCTACTAAGGTTATATATTGTCTTTGATTCTCTGGCTCCATTGTCTACACATCATCCACCGAGCCTCCCAGGTTATGTCTCTCTCTTGTTCCTTCTCGGTTTATCTCTAAGATCCGTGCCAACACAAAGTACCTTACACTCCTGCCATATAACCACTCACTATCTGTTTGTACTGTTGCTTGGCCTATGTACTTGCATTTGTAAATAGAAACAAAATGGATGAATCTGGAACATAAGTGAGGTATCTAACGTGCTTATGCTTGATTAATTCACCATCAGAGGTGTAAATGATTTTCTTATTACACCACTATGTTCCTTGTTAATTCACCTAACTGAGATGCTAGAGTTATAGTCTGAATCTCAATTTAGTACTTCAGCCTCCAAATTAACGACCCCTGATCTCTTGTAGTGCTACCAAGGTTATATATTGTCTTTGATTATCTGATTCTTCTGTTTTTGTCTATTCTATTGTTCTTAATTGTGGAATTACCATTTTTAGGATTTCTTTTCTGTACTTTGAGGATGAGCTTGATGGTGATGATGCCATACAGGCTCTTGATTGTTATCTCTTAAGCCCTAGGAGATGTAGGCTTTCATTGCAGATGCAGGGTAATTTCTCTTGCTGCTGTTCCAGCAAATGAAGAAGGTAGAATTATTCAAGCTTCTCGCACGAGTTTCTTTTGCTATTTCGTACTGTTATGTCACCATATATTTGCATCGCATCTTATCTATCTTATTGCTCTTTGGATACCTGTTGCAGGCCGAAGCCATGAGAGAGACAGGGGACCGAGCAAAGAGTTATGTTGTTTGTCTGTAATAGACCGTAACGATTGTGTATATCTGGGTTGTAGTAGCCTCTACGGATTGTAATAGACTAAGTGTTATTTAATGAATCACATTTTCCCAGTTCTGATTGATTCTGTATGTGATTTGTAAACCGTGTGAAATAAAGACCTGATTAGTTGGACCCGTTATGAGCATAATGTGAGAAAATTTGAATTTCTGACGTGTGGGCCCAAACATTTCGGATTATGACAATTGGGACCTATCTGACAAGTGGGACCAGGTCCAAAAAAAAATGCCAACTGGAAGTCTATTTCACTTAAAAAAGCCATGGGCCCAAAATATAAAAACGCTAAAATGTTGGGCTTGGCCCATGTTGCTGGCCGAAAACTGACAGAAAAATAAGTATAAACAAGTTGAATTGTTGGGCTTGGCCCATGTAAATCACCAATTGGGTTGGGCTAAATCTCAACCACGACCTATTCTTTTGGTCATAATTTTGCCACGTAGGATTGTCCACGTAGGAGGTGATGTGGCTATACCAGGACAACCCATGACCAAAATAATTGGTTGGTCATAGAGGGCTATATGACTATTCCATAAAAATGGTCATTGACAATCAAATAAGACGCTCGGTATGTGACTTTCATAATTTGGTCAAAAATGGGTCATGAATGAAACTCTATGACTTTCCTGTGACAAAATTTGAGAGTCATGTATCTACATATTTCTTGTAGTGGTTTATGTTCATGCCTTGACCATGACAGGGCCAGATCATACCCATCTTATTTTGGATTCGGGAGCTCATACTCTCCTTGGGAATAAGAGCCAATTTTCTTTTGAGTTATCTTGGTTACGCCAAGATGGCTTTTATGAATTGGTTAGCCGCGAGTGAAGTTCGGCAACTTCGGGTACGTCTCTGATAGAACGATGGAAGAATAAAATCCTTCACTTGCGCCAATTCTTATGGGGTTGGGCTAAGAATTTGAGTGGACAATATAAGATTTTAAAAGAAAAATTAATCTTGTTGATAGATCAGCTTCATATAAAGGCAGAAACCTCTCTACTAAGTACGACCGAGTAGGCCGCTAAGACGGAGGTTGAGGAGGGGTTAGCTAAGTTATGACGCGATGAGTAATCCAAATGGGCACAACATGATAAGGTAAATCATATCCAGGAGGGGTAGTAACACGAAATATTTTCGTACCATAGCGATTGGTAAACATCAAAAGAAAAAGGCTTTCCAACTGGAGCAAGATGAGAGTACAATTGTTGAGAGGAAAATTTGAAAAGTTACATTTCGGTATTTATAAGGGCTTATTTGGAGCACCAGATCCAAATTTTGTCTCTCTGGTTGATGATATGAATATCGATATGCCCAAATATCACCGAGGTAAATTTAATCCTGGCCAGGACCTTTACGGAAAAGTAGGTGCAGGATGAGATTTTACAAATGGAGCATAATAAAGCCCCAAGACCTGACGGGTGCCAGCGAAATTTTATCAATCTTTCATGGAATGTTATTAAAAGCGATTTGATGGACATGTTCTCTCATCTTCGTACGAGTGATTTACATTTGTTTAGGCAATTTTGGGGTCATCACTTTGTTGCCCAAGAAGTAGAATGCATGCTGAATTGAACGTATAGACCCATTTGTCCTTTAAATGTAAATTTCAAGGTTTTCACTAAAGTGGGTACTAATATAGTAACTTCTATTGCTTGCCAAGTTATCAGGCCAGCGCAATCAGCTTTTTTTACCAGGGAGAAATATCCTAGAGGGAGTGGTTATTTTGCATGATACCATTCATGAGTTGAAGAGGAAAAAGATGTATGGAGTGTTTTTCAAAATCGATTTTGAAAAGACATATGCCATGGTTAATTGGTCTTTTTTACAACAAAACTTTGTAGGAAAGGTTTTGTCACGTTCGGTGTGTCTGGATATCTCGTTTTTTTCAGGGAGGAAATGTCGGTATAAAGGTTAATGATGATTTAGGTCATTACTTTCAAACACTCAAAGGGTTAAGACAAGGGGATCCTTGTCTCCTATGCTTTTTTAATTTGGTGGCAGACATGCTGGCCATTCTCATTGCTCGTGCTAAGAAGGATGGTCAAGTGGGAGGATTGATACCATATTTAGTCGATGGTGGGGTGTCGATGCTTTAGTATGCTGATGATACCATTCTTTTCTTAGAGCATGATATTGACAAGGCCCTAAACATGAAACTTATTCTCACATTGTTTGAACAATTTTCGAGATTAAGGATTAATTTTCATAAGAGTAAAATCTATTGTTTGGTGATGCTTTGTAATCTCAAGAGGACTACCGACACATTTTCGGTTGTGACGTTGGTACTCTGCCTTTTAAATATTTAGGCATTCCTAGCCAGACTTTGAGCAGAAACCCGGAGAACCTGAAGAAGATGGTGTCGCCGACGGCTATGCGAACTAGGAGCGTCTCCAAGTCAGTAGCCTGTAGGTAGTCAAGGCATGACTTGGGTTTACCACGAGTGTGTTTTATAGACTTCCGCTATTTTTTAGTGTGTGTTCCTGCCATGCGTGGCAGTTGTTTTCAACTGAGTTATCTGACAGTTGTGTAAGACTTGTATTCATGTAGTGGATGTTGTAATCTGCAATTCCAACTCGAGTATATTGTTCACGACTAACTGATCATGGGATCGTGAATGTATGCATACTGGAGGTCTCGGACTGCTAGTCTGGGGTCCCCACAGAGTTGGTATCAGAGCCATCCTGACTTTAGGAGACCTTAGTTTAGCATGGACGTCAGATAGGAAAACAAGAATATTTTGGTAAAAACTATATTGCTGCCTAAAATGTTTTTATCCAAGAAACCCTAAGCATGGTTTCCATTTTTCTCATATCTTCGAAATATTATTGCCTGGTTTATAAAACAGAAAGTTTTGAAGAAAAATAGAGAAAATAGTAAACATACCTTTTTGGACCTTTGTTTTCATGGATCAAAATATTTTGTAAATAAATAAACTTGAGTTTATAAAACCCTGGTTTTCATTTAAAGGTTTACCAAAAAGCTTTCTTTTGTTATCTTTCTGTTAAAAATTTACGTACTTGGTGATGTCCCAATAAGACCTTAGTAGTTAGCAACCCGAAGAAAAAGAAGCTTCCTTCCGAAGACCTCAACATCAAGATGAGATAAAGAAAATCCTCTAGATCCGAAGACTCTGCGATGTATCAAGCTCAACAATGACGTTAACAACATGAAGACTTCAACAACCCCTGGTCGACCCAGCCCCATAGGATTTGGTAGGTTCGCTCAGTTATTTTACTTGAGCTACCCGTTCTTCAGCGGTAATAGACGTTTGCTAGTACTAAAGGTACCTTGTTCGTTCTTAGCTTGTGTGTTGTTTGTGTGGTTTACTCCTTGCGTGGTGTTTTTACTTGCTCCCTTGTTTTGTGTGCTTTTGAACTGGTTTGCTTGGGTGTCTCACAAGCACGCCTCTTTTTGGCAAAACAAAGTCACCACACTTTTACCTCTTGTTTTGTTTGCAAAAACTCTTTTTGCCATGCCGGCCTTAGTTACAATTTTGATATCTCTTCAAAAAGTCTGACTTAGCAAAAACCCCGTTTAAAAGGTTTTATATCCCCCATCCCCTCATGAGAAGTGCAAGGTGTGGAATCCTCTCTACTTCAACCCGAGAAGCTCAAGACTTTGTAATCTTCTCCAACACAGATAGCGTACGCCACACACCATTTTGAGCGACTACATAAAAGAGCCACCAAGAAGGACGACGAATTCTGATCCAAGTCCGATATGCAGCGAGATGTGTCTCGCAACTCTAGTAGAAATTCTACTAGTCTAATACTACTAACATAACTATCTAATTTTATACTAACATCTAATTGAAGTTTGCTTACGGTACTAGATAGTTTCCCGAGGGAAAGCTAACTATGTGATCCTAAATCACCTATGAAGACGCCTAAAAAGCGCCGTGAAGATCAAGACACAATAAAGTCTTCCACGACCTGCCATCGCCACCAAGCAAAAATGAGATGAAGATGAAGATAATTCCCGACAACCTACTAAGACTAATCAAAGGGGGGAAGCATCCGCACTTCAACGCGGTCGACCACCCAAGAAGCAAAGAAGCATATAGGAGTTTACTAACAGCTTTCCTAGCAGTAATCGGAGAGAGTCAAGTCTACGGACCTGATGCCTTGTGAGAGTCGATTGTTCTCATGGGTAACTACCCGTGAAAATCCTAAAGAAGAAGAGATCAAGACAAAGACATGTGGGATACAAAACAACAAAATCAAGACCCTTCATTAGCTTGTGTCGTTCCACCAACATCAACCACAAGGACGTGAAGAGTCAAGTGAATATATCCATCTCCTCGACAAGCACCATTCTGATAACATCAACACCTCGAGTTCTCAGAAGAACACCTAGTCAAAGGATCTTCATTTACAAAAAAAAATTGAAGAAGCCCGAGACTCTTATTTTTAGTTACACTCTTAAGTACCCACTTACGAATCTCGGGGACGAATTCATTTTTAAGGGGGGAAGAGCTGTAACAGCCCAATTTTTTGAAGACATGAAAAACTTGTTTTCAATAACCCAAAAATCAGGGCCAACAAAAAACTTTTTAATATATTTGACTAATTCTTGTGTTTCTTTTCTTTTTGCTTGTTATTTGTGTTTGTGTCTGTGTTTGTTAACACCTGACATTAAAACCAATGATCATAACTTTCTTAAAACACAAACCTTGTGATCAAGTCATGACAAGAAAGCTTATCATCTTCATCCATCACACTCTTTTGGCAAAAACCTTTTTGAAAATGTTTTGATTTTAGAAGAAACCCAAAGGACAAGTTTTGAGAAAAACAAAAGATAATTACCAAAACTATATAAAAATATTTTTGGAGCTAATCATCTCCAACCTGTTTTCAACCAAGATGTTTTTCAAGTATTTCAAAAACTCCTTCTCACTTCCTTCCTTTGCAAAAACGCCCGGAAATGGTCGCCGTCGGCGCAGGTCGACGCGGCCCCTCCACAACCGTTGGATCCGCATCCAATGGGCCAGTTCAAATCCTGGAACGTTTAATCGTAGCCACTGATTTCTGATCCTACGGCAGCTTACCGTTTTGGCAGCGCGTGCTGGGAAGCGGGCTGGCCTGCCTCGCGCGGCCCATCCTCGTCACAGATCTGGCCTGATAGTCTTTTCTGCAGGTTGTATTCTCTTTTTCCTGCAGCTCTGTTTTCTTATGTTTGGTTTAAATCGAAACAAAAATGCTAACAAGTGAATATTGCCAAACTAAAAATCACAGTTTTAGATCTACTAATTATTAACCATCCAACTTGTAGATCTTCATTTTGTGCAATATTTTAGGAGAAATAAAATAAATGGCAGAGGCACTCATTAAATCATTTTATTTAATAACTTGAGTTTTATGGATCCAAAACTTGCAAACTCAACTGTTCTCAGTAGCCCTTGAAAATTTCTATCCGTGGCAGTTGGGCTTGTGTTGACTTGAGTTGTGGTGTGAAAATAACATGCATGTTAATATTAGGCCAGATAGCACTTCTGTGAATTTTTTAATTTTATTGGTGATGAATTTTGATGTGAATCCAATTGTGGTAGTTTTCTAGTGACTAGGGGCACCTTATACTCCCTCCGTCTCAAATTAAGTGTCACAAAGATTGAAAAAAGTGGATGTATCCAATACTAAATTATGTCTAGATACATCCAGTTTTGTCCAACTTTGTGACACTTAATTTGAGACGGAGGGAGTAGTATATTTTCATAATTTTAGAAGTTACAGAATAGGCTTGGTGCATTATTTTGTAAATAGTCCTTTTCTGTCTATTATTGATATGACTTGATAAATTGATGTGTTATCATGTTCTTGTTATAAATTTGATTCCTAAAATGTGTAGGGTATTAATACATGATTTAGATGTATTTTGAGTGATTCATTAGCATGATAGGGTTTGGGTGTGGAAAACCATGTTTGTTATAGTTTTATTCTCTTAGGGTGTTTTCCCTAGTAATAATAGGTTAAATTATGTTATTCTTCATATTGCTTTGATAACTTGAATAAATGCCTTAGTATTGTTTTTCATAGAATATTTACTGTTATTCTATCATATTATACTTTCTTGCATGCTTGAGTGATCCCTAGATAAATTTTTCATGCTATGATAGTTTTAGATATTTTCTGCCATAAGTTGTTATTTGCATGCTTAATTTTTTAGGCATTGATTAGATTGTTGTTTTGATATTACTATCATATTTAGGAGTTGTTTTCTCTGTTATTTGGATGCTATCTTATAGATTTATCAAGTTAGAATAAACCTTGTTTAATGATCTCTTATGGTTATGCATGTATGCATGTCTAAATAGCCCTTTTTGTATCTCTAGTTTTAGTAGTATTTTTGCTCCATGATTATTTTCATGCATTGAGTGATTCCATGACATGTTTGGTATTGATTTTTCTCTGTTATTAGGTTGCTTAACTACTGGTTATATTATTTCTCAATGTTTAGAAAAAAATGTGTTACTATGGGCTTGTATTGCTTCTTATTGTTTTCCTATGCATGTGTATGTATTTCTAGGTTGTTTTATTTTTACTTTGATCATCCTCATGAATGACCAGCGATTCATTTACCTTATTTTAGCATTATATGAGAGTGGCACACCCACTGGACTCATGCCATTTTGGTTGAGGGTCCTTAGCACCTATTCTAGTGTTATTCATGTGTGTTGTCTGTGCATGTTTTGCTTGATGGTGTGCACCCTAGTACTTTTGTTTGTGATTGTACTTGTTTGATGAAATGCTTGTTTTATGTTTACTTCTTGTCAAGTGCTTACCTTTGTTTGGTTCTGATTGGGTGTTTTCCTTTTTAAGTTTACGACGTTAGATAACGAAGACGGTATTATCTCCGGGAGAGGTTTTTATTGCAACTCTTGTTTATTTCAAGAGCAAGACCAAGACAAGTGCCAAGGCAAGACACTTTAAATGCTTGCTGTTATTTTACTTATCATTATACTAGCAAACGTGCCCGTGCGTTGCAACGGGAGTTTAAATAACTACGTTTGGGTTGGCCACCTGATCGAACCTTTTTTTTTTACTTGTCAGTGCCATAGATAAGTAATTATATAGTACTTTAGGGGCAGTTTCAATAACCTATCAAACCAAACCAAACCAATGAAAGCTTAACGCCTTTGGACAGTACATCTTTAGGACAGTAAAAATGTGAGCCAATGAAGGTAATTATATAAGCATGCATGTGCGTTGCAAAAGAAGAAAAAATGTCCATAATAAAACATAAGCTAAGAAGGTAGTGCAAAATATTGAGTAATATCAGTACATCCTTAGGACAGTAAAAATGTGAGCCAATGAAGATACCAGCTAAGAAGCACACACGGTAAAACATTGAAACACCAATTAACCATTGAGAATTTGAGAAAGATCGACACACAAGCAAAGCAAGCTGTTTTTGGTCTAACACCAGGTTTAATTCGGTGACTACCAGAGTGTTCTTCGTGATAGAAGATTCAAGTACAACAGGTTAGTAGTTTTGCTCACGAGGCAAGGAAGTACTTTGCAGGCATAGTGACCAGATTGATCCCTGGAAACTATGATATTGATCTATTCATTATAATAAGCTATTTTTCAGGAAGAACGAAAATATTTCTTTTACACATACAGTTCAAAAGTGGCAACCGCAAGTGAAAAAAAAATATCTACGGCATGCATTAAGGCAGCACTATCATTTACTTGAGTTTTGTGTCCGTTTTGCTTTATTATGCACAAGCTATCAGTGTTGTCATATTCATGAAATTGCAACCACTATTTCAGTTTATAATGACTATACGACATGTGTTAATTGTATTCTTAGATAAGTGTTAGTGAAACTGTTCAGTCAGCAATCAAAAGCAACCACGTGAAGCGCAGATACATCAGGGAATTGAAAGATGGAAACATTAATAAGGTAATGTGTGATTGTATCATCTAAATCCCGTAACCTTGAGTGGAGCACGCAAGGACCGAGTATAGGCGTTGCTGTCTGAACGGTGGTCGTCAGAACGGCGGGACATTCGCATTGTCGAGCACGGACAGGAATTTCGAGCAAGGAAACCTGCAATTGAGATTGAGATGTGTCTTTGTCAAGGGAACGCATTCTTTTTATTAGCTCGCCGATCAGGCCAAGCGGAGTCCATATCAGAGCTGATAAGCATAGTTTGTAGTCGGAAATACCATATTCCATCTCGGCCTGTACACAATCAAATCCTACACTGGAAAATTGCGACACTAATCAGTGCTCACGTACAGAGCTCACATAGCAGGATGAATCGTGTCCTAATCAGTACCCAATGATTATGCACACTCCAGGTTAATGCATGTCCAACTGAAACAAAATAGCTCACTGAAGAAGATACACACCTTACATCTATGCTCATACTGATTGGAGGGAGGACCCAGGACTGCTTGCGTTGCTTATCTGCATGCTGAGGATAGATCGAACTGTTGTTTCAACGATGCTCCGTTACGCTGTTCCGTGCGTGCCGGAAAAGCACGGAGTTCCCAAATCCCAATGTAGAGAGGGCGAGTCCGTGGCTGAGCTCCATCCTGTCAGGTAAAAACAGAGGACGAGCGCGCGGGCAGAGAGTCGAGGAAAAATCTGTCGATTTGACCAGTGTTGACGCCAATAAGAGGATCCGGTAGCGGGTTTGTCTTCATTACGTCGTTACTCTCCACCATGTTGCTAGGATCGACGCTAGGTGGTGGCGTGGAGGCGCATGCCTGGCATGCAGACATGGTCACCGGACTTGGAGAACGGCCGCGAAGACCGCGCTGGAGCTGCAGTCGACTCGATCCTCTAGCTTGTACAAACGTGGCCATCCTCCTGGGCCTCCCCGCTCGATGGTGCTCCTGTTCCGGCCGGACATGGCCACCGGACTTGGAGAACGGTCGCGAAGGCCGCTCGACTCGCTCATATTCCTTGCACAGGCACGGCCATCCTGCTTGGGCCTCCATGCTCGAAGGTGCTTCTGTTCCGGCGCCGTGTCGCGTTGCTGCCACCGGCTCTACTTGTTACGTGGCTGTCAGGCCCATGTGGTCGCGAGGAGAAGCGCCTTGGCAAGGTCAACCTCTACTCTGTCGGCTGCATCCTCCTATGGAACCGGGGCTGCATCGGATGCAAGTGATGGGCGGGGCCTCCGCCAGCCGCGCGAGGTGCAAGGGTGGACGCGCCATCGGTCGCGCAAGATGCAGGTTATGGGATCTCGAGATGACGCATGTAGAAGACACGCAGAGGCAGAGCGGGCCGGCGGGGATGCGGGAGGTTGTCACAGGGTCGGGAAGAGAAGAAATAGATAGAACGAACCGGTATAGTGGCGAGGTGGGTAATTTGTGCCAACTTTGAGGGTAGTTTTAATGACCTACCAAACCAAACCAAGGAAGCCTTAACGCCTTTATTATTAGGTATAGATATCATTCATGTTTTATTTCTGAAGTTTTATAAAAGTTGATTCAAAAACTATTTCCTCAAGTGGACTACGCCACTATCTATTTTATGCATCTTTTATGCTATATCCACTTTATAATCTTGGTGTTACCAAGCCCTTTAGATATTTTAATATCACCACCTCATTTACTTAAGTCCCCTAGTGGACATTTTAACCTGATGTTTTTGGAAAGCAAAATCTTGGAAAAACCCCGAGGAAAGGTGGGACCTTGTCCGAGGGAGGATTGTGAAGAAGGAAATGTTTTCGACTTGTTTTCCAAAAATGACACATAACCTAGTCTTCGTCGGAAACCAAGCCGCGCTGCCACATTACCCCAATATGGGAACGGGGTCTAGCTAATTGCTTGTCGGCGTTAGTCCGTGTCTACCTCAAAGTTCTATAGGAGTTAGAGTCCCCCGAACCGAATTGTCTCCAGAAAGGAATAATGGGACATTCACAGTGTGGGATTAAGTTCACTACCGGTTGCAGCAATTGGGTCTCCTTCCATGGCGGTGTGTTGTCAGGGGAAACCGGATCGATACGGCTGACTCACTCGGTGCCGGGGAGAACAAACCCAGTTGAAGAGGTAGTCATTTACTAGCGCTGACATAGTGGATGGTTAGGACCAGTTATCCGATGTTTGCATACTGTCTCGCATAGTCCGTGGTTGTTCACGACGGATGTACTGGATCTTGTGGATTGTGTACACCTCTGCAGAGTAAAACTATTCCGAATAGTCGCGTCCTCGGATATGGACAGTTGAATGGCCATGTAGCTAGCATTGTGTCAATGTTTTCAAAAGGCTGGAAATTTGGAATTGTACCTGGGAGGTACGTGGAAAGGGGATGATTGTAGCTTTGAGGTACCGGTAAATGATGATCTTGAAGATGTGATCTTCCAAGAAGTTTTGCAAAGAAAAACTTTCTTTTATTTAGAATGCTTTATCAAAACCTTGTGGACATGCAATATCTACAAGAGAAATAAAAATATCTTTTGAAGCATGTTCTTCAACAAAAACAACTAAAACTTGTGCAACCATGATGTGTCTTCAATTCATCATGGCTAATTGAACCTTAATTACAACCTTCATACCATATATATATATATGCATACTTGCATGTTTATCTTTCATTTGGGGTGTCTTGCGAGTACAATCCAATGTACTCATAATGGTTTCGTCCCTGGCTATTGTCTTAGCCAGACTTTGAGCAGAAACCCGGAGAACTTGAAGAAGATGGTGTCGCCAACGGCTATGCGAACTAGGGACGTCTCCGAGTCAGTAGACTGTAGGTAGTCAAGGCATGACTTAGGTCTACCACGACTGTGTTTTATATACTTCCGCTGTTTTTTAGTGTGTGCTCCTGCCCTGCGTGGCAGTTGTTTTCAACTGAGTTATGTGACAGTTGTGTAAGCCTTGTATTCGTGTAGTGGATGTTGTAACTGCAATGCCAACTCGAGTATGTTGTTCACGACTAACTGATCTTCGTGTATGTATGCATACTAGAGGTCTCGGACTGCTAGTCTGGGGTCCCCACACAATTGCATGTATGCTTGGAAGTGTATTTTTTTAGTTGCAAATATGGCTGTAACTAGCCATTTCACTAGGTTTTATCTGATATGTTATTTTTTGTTTTATTATGATTAGTTGCAAGTTCACTTGTAATTGAGCGGAATTCTCCTTAAAGACAGAATTGCAAAAATTTGTAAATGAGGAACATTTTCTAAAATTAAAACGGTCTGGACCTAATTGCATGTGAAGTGTGTAAACGAATACTACACATAATTGCATGTATGGTTGCAAATTTAGCTTTTTTTAGTTGCAAGTATGGTTGTAACTAGCATTTCCACTATGTTTTATCTGAAATGTTATTATTATTTTTATTAGGACTAGTTGCAAGTACACTTGTAATTGAGCTGAATTATCCTTTAATGCTAGAATTGCAAAATTTTGTAAATGAGGAACCCCTTTTTCTAATTATTAAAATGGTATAGAACTAATTGCAAGTGGAGTTGTAAATGAGTACTAGAGACATTTGCATGAATGGTTGCAGGTTTTAATTTCTTTTTTTTAGTTTCAAGTATGGTTGTAATTATCCATTTCATAAGGTTTTAGCGAAGTTGTTTTTTTGTTTATTAGGACTATTTGCAAGTACACTAGTAATTGAGCTGAATTCTTCTTTAATGCTAGAATTGCAAATTTTTATAAATGAGGGACCTTTTTTCTAATTATGAAATGGTATGGACCTAATTGCAAGTGGAGTTGTAAATGAGTACTAGACACAGTTGCATGAATAGTTGCAAGTTTTAATTTATTTTTGTAGGTGCAAGTATGGTTGTAATTAGCCATATTTGGCTGAATTCTCCTTTAATGCTAGAATTGAATTTTTTTAAATGAGGAACTATTTCTAACCATTAAAACGGTATGTACCTAATTGGAATGTGTAGTTGTAAATGAATTCTAGACACAATTGCATGTATGGTTCCAAGTTTTTTTTAGTTGCAAGTATGGTTGTAACTAGCCATTCCATTAGGTTTTATGTGAGATGTTCCTTTTTGTTTATAAGGATTAGTTGCAAGTACATTTGTAGTTGAGCTGAATTCTCCATAGTGGTACAATTTGCAAAATTTGCAAATGAGGAACTTTTTTTAACATTTTAAACGGTATGGACCTAATTGCAAGCGGATTTGTAAATGTACATTACACCTGATCGCATGTATGGTTGTAATTTTAATTTGTTTTTAGTTGCAACTATGATTGTAACTAGGCATTCCACTATTTTTTATATGATACACGGTTTTTTTGTTTATTAGGATTAGTTTCAAGTACACTTGTAATTGTTATGAAATCTCCTTAATGCTATAAACGCAAAAATCATTGTAAAATGGTATGGACCTAATTGCATGTATGGTTGCAAGTTTAATTTTTTTGGTTACAAGTATGGTTGTAACTTGCCATTCCATTATGTTTTAGATGATATTTTCTCTTTTTTATTAGGATTAGCTGCAAGTACACTTGTAATTGAGCTGAACTCTCTTTTTTGGTATAATTGCAATTATTTTTTCTAAATGGCGTGAACCTAATTGCAAGTGAAGTTGTAAATGAGTACTAGCACAATTGCATGTTCGATTGCAAGTTTTAGTTTTTTTAGTTGCAAGTATTGTTGTAACTAGTCATTCCATTTATGTTTTTATATGTGATGTTCTTTTATTTTTATTAGGATTTGTTGCAAATACACTTGTAATTGAGCTGAAGTCTCCTTAATGCTAGAATTTCAAAAGTTTGGAAATAAGGAACTTTTTCTAACAATTAAAACGATATGTACCTAATTGCAGATGGAGCTGTAAATGAACACTAGACACAATTGCATCTATGGTTGCTAGTGTAGTTTTTTTTAGTTGCAAGTACGGTTGTAACTAGCCATTTCTATTTTTTTTATCTAAGATGTTCCTTTTTGTTATCTTTGTACATTACTTTAAGATTAGTTGCAAGTACAGTTGTAAATGATGAGTTTTTCCTACCACATTGGGGGGAGGGGGGGCCTTAATTCAGCGAAAAAGAACCATTTTCTTTTTTTGGTGTCAGATAGAGCCTTAATTAAGCGAAAAAGAGCACACAATGAAGAAGATGCAAGTTCATGACAATCAATGTCAACAATAAAACACACCTCTTTTCAACGAACTGAAGTTGCAGTAAAATATGATGCACAATTGTAAAGAAAACTGAGGTACTTTTTTGTAGTTGATTTTTTCTATGATTTGACTGAACTTTTTTAGTTGCTTTTGCAAAAAAAAAAAAATCAAAATTTTGCATAATACTTTTTGTGTCATTCAAATTTATTCCCTCTAGGATGAGGATGTTATAGACCCCAAACATATAAAACTTAGGAATAACGACCAATCTAAAGGATTTCAGTTTGCAAGCTTCAATCAGATACTTCCAACAACAATGAATAGGACAAAAGAACTTGTGTAGATATAATAAGGAAAGTAACAAAAATTTGTGAGTAACACCCACCTATTCACACTAGTGGAAACAACCCCTCTCGTCCAGGGGGCCAGGGGGCATCTGTCCCGGTTGCAACCAAACCCGGGACAAATGCTATGCATTGGTCCCGGTTCGTGCGCCCGGGGCAGCAGGAATCGCCTGGGGGCATTGGTCCCGGTTCGTGGGGAGGCATTGGTCCCGGTTTGTGGCACGACCCAGGACCAATACCTAGCCACAGGGCACGTGGCACGCGCATGGGCATTGGTCCCGGTTTGTGGCACGACCCGGGACCAATACCTAGCCACAGACCAACAAATAGTCTTTTTATCCACCCCATTCAAGCAATTTCCAAACGCATTTGTAATATTGGTTGAAGATATTTTCTCTCCAAAATCAGAAATACAAGCTAAACCTAAGTAGAAGACCTCTGCTGGTGGTAGAAGAAGCCGCGCTTAATGTCCGGCCACGATATTCGTCTCCGTTGCGCAACTCCCAACAAAAAGCAGCATTCACATTAGGCGGCTGCGTTAATGTCCAACCACTCTCTATTCTCCTCTTTTTGAAGGTCGACCGCCCACACATTTCAGAAACGAAGCGCCAGTCCATCTTCGTATTGTCGTTCTGCGACTCGCACATGCCGGCGGCCACATGAGGTCAGGCATCGACGCCGCAAAGTATGCATTCACATTAGGAGGGGAACATGCATTTCGATAGATAAACAAGGCACAGTACACATAATGGCAAGATTTGATCTAAATCTAAACGGAGAGCATAGATCTAAATAAACAAGGCAGTACATAATGGCAAGAGTGCATCGATCTACTAGTCATACTCCTGCCTAGGCCTATAGTACATGTACTCGTAGTCGTCGTACTCGCCGCCGCCGTCGCCGTCACTATCGTCTGACGGTGCTCTGCACTCCCTCGGAGGATCACGACTCCAGGAATGGGCCTGAGGGTAGCGCAGGCGGGGGATATCGCCGGCCCTGATGTAGTCCATGACGCTCTGTAGAGTCCGGCCGGACCACCATAGCTGACGATCGGCCTCGTGAAAGTTCCCAGGAGGCAGACCGTCCTCCTCATACCTGGCGAGCGCCCTCTCACGCCGATTGATGAAGAAGGCATCCCAAGTATGCTGGTTATCGGGATGCCAACTGGGATTTCTCCGCTGCTCCGGCGTGAGCTCGTGGTAGTGGTTCGTGATGGCCGCCCGACGCGCCACACCTTGAGGAAGAGGAGGGACCGGCACTCCTCCGGCGCTCAGCATCCAACCGGCGGGAACGTTGTAGCCGCACGGGCAGGGGTAGTTCGAGGTGGAAAGTGCCTCCGCCTGGATGAATGTTAGAGTGGGTACGGTAGAAGCCATGAGAGAGTGGTGAGTTTGTATGTGTTTATGCCAATGGTGTAGCAATGCATACATATATATATAGCGAGAAGAAAACATCCCTTTAGTCCCGGTTGGGGACACCAACCGGGACTAAATGGGTTAGGGTTTCATTGGTAAACGGATCATCCCTTTAGTCCCGGTTGGGGACACCAACCGGGACTAAATGGAATTAGGGTTTCGTTTGGACCAATCAGATAGAATCACACGGATCGTGTGTTTCTTTCAAGCGCTCGTGAGTCGTTGGATCCGGGTGTGTTTTTTTCGAGCTGTTGTGAGCCGTTCGATCAGGGCTGGTGTGTTTCTTTCGAGCAGCTGTGAGCCGTTGGATGAGGTGTTTCTTAACCGTTGGATCAAATCCCTAGCCAGAGGACCCTATATATAGCCCAGCTTCATACACCGGTCAGTTCATCTCCCAAATACAAAACATCCGGATTCGCCGTCATACGTCTAGCCGTGCATTTGGTATGTATATATGCACCCAGTAGCCACGGTTGGGCTGTATGATGGCGATACCGTTTGTTTTGTTCTACACCCCACTTGGATACATCATATATTCAGTTCATCGAGCAAATACAAAACATCCGGATTCGCCATCATACGTCCAGCCGTGCATTTGGTATGCATATATACACCCAGTAGCCACGGTTGGGCTGTATGATGGCGATACCGTTTGTTTTGTTCTACACCCCCCTTGGATACATCATATATTCAGTTCATCGAATAAATACAAAACATCCGGATTCGCCATCATACGTCCAGCCGTGCATTTGGTATGCATATATGCACCCAGTAGCCACGGTTGGGCTGTATGATGGCGATACCGTTTGTTTTGTTCTACACCCCCCTTGGATACATCATATATTCAGTTCATCGAGCAAATACAAAACATCCTGATTCGCCATCATACGTCCAGCCGTGCATTTGGTATGCATATATACACCCAGTAGCCACGGTTGGGCTGTATGATGGCGATACTGTTTGTTTTGTTCTACACCCCCTTGGATACATCATATTATTCAGTTCATCGAGCAAATACAAAACATCCGGATTCGACATCATACGTCCTGCCGTGCATTTGGGTCAGTGTTTAACACATTCATCCCCCTTTAACACATTCATCCATGCATGCTTGGGTCATTGTTCACTTGGCGCTCGGGTAGTAATGTTCCGGAACATCATCCGCGGCGTCCGAACACGGCAGAACAGAATGTTTACCGCATCCCCCTTGGTGTTCGTTTGTTTTCTCTTTTTAATAAAAGAATTTGTATTCCAGCGACACTGCGGCGCGCTAGCGCGTCTGTTTTCTGTTTAATATAATTATTACTAATTTTAAAACAATATAAGATATTTATATTTAAATTAAGTGCAAATAGTGAAATAGTTAATAGTTTGAATAGTTAGAATAATTATTTAGGTAAACAGAAAACGGATTTGAATTAGTTATGCAAATTCAAACAATTTTAATGTTGTAATTTTTTTCTAATTTGAAACTATATAGAAGTTATTCACGTGCATATTTAAGATATTCAAATTTTGGCGCTAAAACAATTGGCGCGCCCGGCCCAAAAGTACTTCTGGTCCCGGCGCGCGCGACCAGCCGTGCCTTTCGTCCCGGTTGTTGCCACCAACCGGGACGGAAGGCGCTTTCGTCCCGGTTGTTGCCACCGACCGGGACGAAAGGGTGATATGATATATACACGTCACCGGCCCCCTCAGTTCCAGACCGCGCGCAGGACGAAATTGACGCCGCCAGGCTGCCCATTTTTTCCGTTCCCCGTGCCGCCCCGTCGCCCCCGCACCCGCGCCGCCCCTCGCCCCACGCGCCGCCCCTCGCCCCCGTCGGCGTCCTCCTCTGTGGCGCCGCCCTTCGCCTCCGTCGGCCCTCAGGTCTGATCGCTCCCCGTCGAGCGCACCCCGCCCCTCGGTCCCGTCGCACCCGCGCCGCCCCTCACCCCCGTCCTCCTCTGCGGCGCGCCCCTCGATCCCATTGCCCCGCGCCACCCCTCGCCCCCGTCCTCCTCTGCGGCGCCGCCCCTCGCCCCACGCGCCGCCCCTCGATCCCGTCTCGCGCCGGCCGCCACTGCCCGCCCGCCGGACCGCCGCTGCCTGAAGAGGAGGTAAGGCCTGCCTCCATCTTGCCCTAACCCGGGGCCTTTTTTTTTAAACTTAATTACTGTTTTTTATTAGTGTTATAAATGTTAGAGTTATTAGTTTATGAATGTTAGAAATTTTAGATTAGACTTATTAACTTTACATTTGTTTAGAATTGATATAGAAAATTTAAGAATGTTAGAATTATTAGTTGTGAATGTTAGAAATTTTAGATTAGACTTAGAAATTTTAGATTTGTAAGTTTAGAATTGATATAGGAAATTTAAGAATGTTAGAATTATTAGTTATAAATGTTACAAATTTTAGATTAGACTTAGAAATTTTAGATTTGTACGTTTAGAATTGATATAGAAAATTTAAGAATGTTAGAATTATTAATTATGAATGTTAGAAAATTTAATTAAGATAGTGTTATAAATTTAAGAATGCTAGAAATTTTATCGTACATTTAAAT
Organism: Alopecurus myosuroides; assembly: GCA_028641055.1. NCBI lineage: Eukaryota > Viridiplantae > Streptophyta > Magnoliopsida > Poales > Poaceae > Alopecurus > Alopecurus myosuroides. Next base: position 27,626 of record JAPCYS010001783.1, on the reverse strand, counting down.
ATTTCATGAATATGTGTTTCTCTTTTTGTGTATTATCTATAAGAAATTTTGATGAAAATAATTGATCATTAGTTAATTATTATGTATAAGCAATTTTAATGAAATGGATCTGAAATATACTTACTCTTTTTGTATAGTATGGAGCCAAGAGACGAAGATGCCGAAAATATGATCGAGGGTTTAATCCGCGGGCCCGACGTAGAGACCGATGTGAGCCAGTGGATGAACGACTCCGGTGAGGGAGATCCGGTGCTCACCCAGGGAGACGACTCCGATGAGGGAGAAGCCGATGGCTCCGATATGGGAGCAGCCGACGGCTCCGGTGGAACCATACAAATTACAAACACCGGCTCCGAGGTGCATATATATATATGTTAATTAATGAAGCATCCGTTGTCTATACATGTATTAACAGTCTTTATATTTTTAGCCATCCGGTTCAAGTATATCAACCGAAAAAAAGACTAAACGAGGCGCAACAAAGAAGTTGAAAGATACAGAAAGATACAGGATCGACACGATCGCAGCAGACGGCGCACCCGAGCTTCCCGCTGATGTTGCCCAAAAATTTGTGAAGCAATGCGGAGTGCTAGTTAGAGATCACATCCCGATCACTGTTCATGAGTGGAATAAGCCAAAAGATCCGCGGAAATAAGGAATTTCATATGTCGGCAAAATAGCAAAAGATCATCTTTTCTCAAAGATTTTGGCTAATTTCAACTTACCCGTGCCGGAGGTGGACGAGAATGAAGCGGCTGTGAATGAGGCCGATGTTACTAAAATGAAACATGAGATACGGGAAAAGGTCAAAGCGTGGACCCTGAAAAAGATGGCCGAGCAATTTAAAAACTGGAAGAAAAGATTGAACCTTGATTATGTTAAGAAGAAGAAGACTCCTGATTTCACTCAAGGGTATGAGAAAATAAAACCCGTATGGGCAGACTTCGTGAAGTACAAGCTGCAGAGAATGAACTGGAAAGGACAAAAACAAATGAGAAAAACGCCGCCAAAAAGGTATATCACCATGTTATGGGGCAAGGTGGCTACAAGGGTTCCAGTCCCAAGTGGGAGACATGGGAGAACAACCTGCTTCAGCAGGAGATCACTCCCGAGCCGTTCTTGTGGGTCGAGCGGACAAGGTCATGGTTATACGGGCATGGGGGCACGTTGGACGCCGAAGGCAAAGCAATATATAACCTAAGGCATAAAGAGAGTCCTCTACCCATAGAGAAGCTGAGAGACGCAATAAAGGACGTTAAAGATGGGAAGTTCGTGCCAGATAGAGAGAACGACGAGCTCACACGCGCCCTCGGAAATAAGGAACACGGAGGCGTACACGAGGCACAAAAGGCACTCCTCCGTGGAGTGTTGTGTTCGACTCCACCAAAAAGTTATACCCAGATAGAAGCCATCAACGTAAAAACGACAAGGAGGCAGCTAAAGCAGAGAATCAGGCAAACTGGAGGCGTCAACTTGAAGAAATGGTAAAGCTGACACAGGATGTAGCAAAGAAGCAGCAGGACCAAATTAACACACTTAGCCAGCAGATAGTGTCTACCGACGCATCAGTACACATGGTAGAAGTTGAACTCGAGGCTCCCGACGCCGCACATTCTCATCGCAAAAGCAGCGTTGCGTCCACGCAGCTACGGGTGATGATGGACCGCCGATGATTCACCCGGTGGATGAGATCACGGAAATGACATCCTGTGAGCTCCACGTGAAGGTCGTCAATAAACCATCAAGGCGGCGGCCGGCTATGTCTTACCAATTGGCAACGAACCAACTCACCATAGTCTTCCGGTTCCACGGGGCTACGCTGTTGTTGGGGTCGATGAATTGTCAACGGATTCGAGCGGGTAAAGCTTGATTTTCCTGAAGGTGAAGACGAAGAGTTGACTGAACTCGGAGAAGCCAAGAACTTGACCGTTCTGGCTAAAGGAATGCATTGTGCTCACAAATCAGACGGCAAAGCCATCGAATCCTCGCCTTTCTCCAGCGCAAAAGTCTCCAGCGCGGTCGCCTTTGCAACGCATGCCGTCTCCGGCGCGGTCGCCTACGCCGTGTACGTCTCCAACGCGGTCGCCTACGCCGCCGCGTCAGCCCTCTCCGCCCACTAAGTTTCTGCCGAAACGTAAAAAATCACCGAAACGTCAACGGTCACCCCTCCCGAAGGTACCAAAAGAGGTACCCAAGTTACCTTACGACTATACTCCCGAGGAAACCCAGAAAATCGCAAAGGACAAATACGAGGCGTGGAAATCAAAGCGGAAGGAGAAGCAAAAGCCAGATTTCCCTGAGACCTAAGAAGAGATAGAACGAGGTTGGAAAATGGTGAAGACTCTTCATCAACCCGAGCCGAGTCTGTCATCTGACTATGACCGCTCTATTCTGAAGTCACACCAGGAAATGGTGCGGTCAACGAAGAGTAGTAGCGCAAACGGGAAAAAGGGGAAATCAGTTGCTCAGCTCGGAGAGCAGAAAAAACAATCCACGTCCCCGCTCAAAGTGATTTCCAATACCCAGGTGGGGCCGAGCACTAATATTGCTGACGAGGATTGATCCGGAGTTTATAACACTGTACGCAGACAAGGCAGCGGATGCGGGTTTGTCCATTGCTGAGTATGTGCAAACAGTGAACTACTTCCCCGCAGCTGAATGTGCGTACAAATACCAGTACAAGATGTCTCTTGTCAAACCCGAGGAGATAAATTAAGGATCTACCAACAAAAATGCGAAGAGTGCATAGTTGGTATATGAAAGCCACTGAACAATCTATGGACTGGATATATCTCAACGTTAGGGACGAGCACTATGGAACTGGAAATGGATATGTTATGATTCAATATGAGGAATTGTTTCAGTTATACCAGCAGCAGGCCCTCGACAAGTCTATCCTTAGTGCCTATTGTCTGTAAGCACTTATTTCTCTAGCTCACCTCATTCAATTGCATATGCATATATATATAGTACACTCATATATTATAATTGCAGAATGAAGATTCTCGAATGCAAAAGAGGTGGAATCTATGATATTGGGTTCATTGATCCAAATATTGTTTATGAAAAGACTCTTCGGCAATCTCCCAAGGATACAGAAAATAATATTCTGAGCGCAATAATATTTAACCAACACCGACGGGAAATACTATTTCCTTACAACTTCAAGTAAGTGTGTTACTCTGTTGTAAACATTCTGTTTTCCTTACTCGATGTTCACTGTATAATTGATGAGTTCTGCGTGCGCAGCTTCCACTATATTTTGCTAATCTTCCAAATTGACAAAGGAAAAGTAATTGTAATGGACCCAAAACGTAAACCCCTCTCAATGTGGGCTGACATGCAGGAAATGATCCAGCGGTAATTTCAATCTTTATTAATTTCAGTATTTATATATGGCAATATATCGACTACTTTGTTTCATTTTCGGATATCAAGTAATTACTAACTCTTTTTATTCTTTTCTTTCTCGGGTAGGGTTTGGAAGAGGTTCATAAAGAAGTCTCCCGGTGAATGGGAAAAAAAGCTTACATTTGATGTTGTGCAAGTAAGTACTATCTAGATCCGCGCCCATCTCCTTGATTATAGTGTCGATACCATTATCATGCCTGGTTGATTATTATTTTGATTGAAACAATCTTCTCGTAAAGTGCTTGCAACAAGAAGACGGGAATAACTTGTGTGGATACTACGTTTGCGAGTTCATTCGTCAGACGACATCTCCCAAGGGCAGAAATTTAAAGCAACTTCATGTACGTTAGTCGTCAATTCTTCTTACTATCTATTTTAGTTACTTAGTTTCATATATATATATATTGACCACTCTTCTTTATATTAGATCGAACGGCTTCGGGACGGTCTTCTACCAAGAGACCGCATACGAGCAATTCAGGAGGAAATTGCGGAATTCTTAGATGCAGAGGTCATAAACGTAGATGGAGAGTACCATGCCTCCGGTTGGAACTTAGTTTGATTTTGTATTACACTCATCGGTCATGTAATATGCTCGATATACTTTGCTTCCGTAATATAAGTGTTTCTTATTCTGCTTTATATATTTATTCACTCGTGCGATCCTCGAGATCAGTGGAGGGTCCACCGAGGCTCCTCTCTTCTCGAGGTCCGGGGAGGGCCGCCAGGAGGTCTGGGGGGCCAAAAAACGGAAATTGTAAATTTCTGCCGCGACAGAGAAAATGGCAAAAGCCCTGCCGCGGCAGAAGGGGCATGCATCCCGGGTCGTATTGAGAACCGGGACTAATAGCCCTGGCCAGGATCCAGCGCACGGGCCACGTGGTCAGCCCCATTTGTCCCGGGTCCTGGCACAACCGGGACCAAAGGGGGAGGGGTATTTGTCTCGGATGCCCCGTCCCGGTTGCACAACCGGGACAAATGGGGCCTACGAACCGGGACTAATGCCCTGTTTCCACTAGTGTCAATAGGATATTTTCTTTTTCTTTTAATATTTTTGGAACATCAATTTTTCTATTTTAGGATTCTTTTCTAACAAATTTTTGCTCTATGTACTCATTCAAGACATCTCATTTTTTTAAGCACACAGATTCTATCGACCTTAATAGAGATATTATTAGAGACGAGAATGCAGGATTTTCTGGATTTATAAACACATACAATGAGCAGATTGTTACATATTTTTGCGCATTATTTTGTTTGTCCTCAATCTCTCGGTGTTACATATCTTTTTCTAAATATGTCTTTTATAATTCTTTTGTTTGCATTCTCCAATGAATTAGAGTTTTTTTTTATCAAACCTTCTACTGAGTTCTTTGTTTGTATAATATAACAGATATCAAGTCTTAATGAGCAGACAGAACAACCAGTTTGTACTAAAACTAATAATGAATATTTTGTAAATTTGCCAAGTACTCCCTCCGTATCAAAAGATAAGATGTTTTAGCATTTTGTAGATATAATGTATCTAGACATGTTTTAGTGTGTAGATTCATATGCATCTTACACTAAAACATGTCTAGATACATATTGTCTAGGAAATGCTAAAACATCTTATATTTCGATACGGAGGAAGTATTATATATTTGTAAGCCGTTGAGTCAACAGTCGCTTTCTAGTACTCCGTTTGCAAATAGAAAAGGTAGCTTCGGTACACATATGCATTAGAGCCCTCGCGACAAGCTGTTACTACTACTACTACTACTACTACTACTACTACGGTAGAAGAACCTGCTATTGCTCATCGGTCCATCTAGACTTGTTGCATGCATGCACATATCAAGCTATAAGTACGCCTTCACCTGACTTTCCATCTTGCCTGGCTTCATGGATGCCCCGGCGGCGCCATCGTGGCCGTCGGCGACCATGTTGTTCCTCGCGTCTCCGGACATCTCCACGTCTCGTCGCCCTGCATCTTGCCGTCTCCGGCGCCGCCTTTGTTGTTCCGGCAGACGGCGTACAGGATGAGCTCCGGCACCCGTTAGCGATCGATCTGCATGCCCAAGCAAGAGGAGAGCTTCGATCAAAGCACGTTAGCGAGGAATGTAAAAAAGGCGAGGGTGGCGCGGCACATGTGGGCTGCCTAACAACAGAAATCGCCCACAAAAAAACCACAACGAGACAACTGACAAGGCCCAACAACAGAAAAGGCCAAACAACAGGGAATACGGGGAAGCTGAACCTATTCTGCGGTACAAATTTTTGTTGACATCATCTGTCTGAGATTTAAGTTAAATCTCAGGTAGCTGAGCATTAGAGAGACCCTTTAATCTAAGCCATGGCTAAGTAATTAATTTTCTTTCCAATTTCGATGTCGCACATGTCATGTCATGAATTGGGCACAAAAATCATGCATGTCGTGGCCTGGCTGGCCGACTGAGGCGGAAGTTAACTCATCACTTTGGTGTTGGGCAGCATGCTCTCAGCAGGAAACGCATTGACGAATTGTTGGAGGACGACTACGGTTTGTCTCTTAACACTTAAGCTGTGCTTGATCCATCGTCCATACTCCTCTTATGTTCCTTTATATATCAAACCGGATGCACCTGTCAAATACTCCCTCCGTTCAACAATAGATGACTTCCAACAATAGATGACTTCCACTTATCTATATATGGATGTATCCATACCTAGATAAGTAGAAGTCATCTATTGTTGAACGGAGTGAGTAGGAGATAAGAGATGGGCGAGCTCGCAACGGCGGCACCATGTGGCGGTGCAGGTGAGACAGACCGTTGGGTTGCAAGAGTCTATGTCCACTACAACACAAAAGACTTGTACAGACGTTCAATTTGGGTGTTAAGGACGTTTTATAGCATCTCTAGGTGGTTGTAGAGTCGTCACCGGAAAGCGTCGCATGAACGTCTTCTTATGCACCGTCTCAAAAACCATAGGGACGTGTTTGAAAGCGTGTGTAGGAAAATTGAGACGTTCTATAAAGCATGTCTATGCCCATAGAGACGTAGTTGGAGCTGACCCCAAATCTGCGATTGCATGACGTATTGACGTCTCTATGAGACGTTGAGTCGCTTTGACGTGAGCTAATGGAAACAATCATTTAATTTTTTTGATCATCAAACATCGATTGCATCATGTATTTAATGGAGAAAATATACATCTATCACATTTAAAAAGATGGAAGGCATTGCACAGGAAAAATTTATTGATAAAAAAAATGCAATTTACAACAGAACTCCACGTACATATATAAGGGGCAAACGTAACTTTATAACAAAAAAAACTTTAAGTACTCATGTCCTTCTAACTAGCTGGAATCTATCTAGTATTTTTCGTGTGCATCAACACGGACAGGTCTTCGCTGCATCTTGTAATTTTTTTTCAGGAAGGCATCCTGTAGATTTTCCTTGTCGTCTTTCAGTTCAGGATGCAGGCAAACCGTCCGCCGGACGAGATGGGTAGTCTGCGACCGCCTGCATCCTGCTTCTCCTTGTGTAACGCAGAAGCTAGCATCCCGAATCGTATTGCTTGCTGAGAAACTTAACCTGGATACCAAACCATTTGCATCACGGTCGGTAATTTCTCAACTTTGGGCAAAAAATGTATTTCCTTGCCATCAGCGTAATTTCCATGGGAACATAATCATACCTCTGCACGTAATAATTTAACTTCGGTTAGAAAGAAAAAATCATAAGAACTGAAGAATAATCATGCTTATATGATGAATTTTACATCTTCCAAGTAATTATGCTCACACAGTTGGCCAAATTAACCTACAGACCATTGTTCCGATCTAGCACTACGTTGAGAAATGTTATTATATCATAAAAATTGATTTTCTGAGTTCAAACCATATGAACAAACTATCATGATTTTGTACGGACCTAAGTTTCCCATGATGGTAAGTTTGTATGAAGAGATTCTTTATTTTATGAAACATGCATTGGATATTGTGATCTTTTCTTCTAGCTGTCGGCAGTTGGATAACCTAAATATACTTAGTTATACAGGTCAATGAAATTATGAACGACTGCACTGATCATGTGAAAAAACATACTGAAGGAAGGTTAAGGATAAAGTCGGTGCTCAATTCGGCATCATGCCAGATAGTGTACAACAAACAATGCTTTGACCTGCTAGAGAGAATACAAATAAAGTGAACCGTAAAAGGTAGCTGGACATGTAAATCCTCAAACAGTATGTTACTTTCCTTCTGATCTTTCCATCAGAATTGACTTACCTCGGTCCATAGAATATATTTTTTCTTAACTGAAGGCCACGATCAATCTGTCCAAAATTAAAAAAAAAATACTCGTAGTGTTATCAGGATGAGTTTTCACAAAGAATCACTTTTGGTAGGTTATAACGTTTGCTCCTTGTCGGCATACCTTGTAACCAGTCAGCTGACTGGCTATGAACTTGATAAATCGGTACTTGTCAATTGCCATTGTACGCAAACGCAACGAGTACTACATGCTATAGTTTGTAACCGAATCAGACAGGTTGTGGAATACAGCACGGCTAAGACAGGTAGCGTGAACGTTAATTGGTAATTTCCAATGCAAGTGACATCCAAATCTCAGAATTTTCTGCAGAATCAACGATAATTCAGTCAACAGCGTGACATTAAAAATAAATAATCACACGTGTACAATATCAATAAACGAGATCATGGATCTGAGGAGGGACAGTAGGAGAACGTTGCCGTTGGTTGCTCACCTTTGTAGATCGTCAGAACAGGCAGCTGAAAGGGAGGAGGCCGCCGGCGGTGGATGGCTTGATGCTTTGAATCCCAGATTGAAAATCGAAATCGCATGGCGCTGCGGGCTTCGGGATGAAGATCACGACGGCGAGCGGACGCTGGGTAGAAGAGGACGAGGATGGTGGAGCCGTAACGGAGAGCATCCCTGGAGGCGGGAGGGGGCGGTGGAAACTGGCGGCTGGGTTCTTAGGTTTTGCCCATCTCAATAAATCTGGTTGCTGTGAACAACTTTTTTTTTAACATGAATGGGAAGGGGTGCGGGGACGTGGGTCAACAGAGGTAAAATTGGGACGACTTCTGATGCGTCTCTAGAAACGACTCTACAGTGTATATCGATCCGGATGTAGACACGAATAAGATAGCGTCCTAGACAAAACGTCGTTACATGCCTGTTTTGTTGTAGTGGTCGGCGGGCCGGCGGCACCACGACAGGCGCGTCTAGCTTCACCTACGGCCTCTGATGCTACACATCTCATGTTGCTCTATAAGAAAACGCTGCCGTGCAGATGTGTGCCGCTCTGGCGTGTTGTAAGGGCATGGCGGCGGGACAGCGGCACGACGGCGGGCGTGCCAACGGATGCACCGACGCGGCGACACCGACGGCAGGAGCAGGCCTGGCGCATGGGAGGCTGAGCGCCGGTGCAGGTGTAGCGGACTGACGGGTAGGAAGAGTGCAATGGCTGCGGGGCAGCGGCACGCCGGCACCACGGCAGGCGCGCCGGCGGGTGCACCGACGCGGCAACATCGACCGCAGGAGCAGGCCCGACGCATGGGAGGCTGAGCGCCGGTGCAGGTGTAGCGGACTGACGGGTTGGAAGAGGACAATGGCGGCGGGGCAGCGGAACGCCGGCACCACGGCAGGCGCGCCGGTGGGTGCACGGACGTGGCAACGCCGACGACAGCAGCAGGCCTGGTCTGAGCGCTGGTGCAGGCATGCCGGACTGGCAGGTTGGAAGAGGGCATGGCGACGGGGCAGCGGCATGCCAGCACCAGTCGCGCCGGCGGGTGCACCAGCGTGGTGACGCCGACAACAAGAGCAGACTTGCCACATGGGAGTCTGAGCGCGTACGAAAGATGCGTCTATCATCTACGCTGGGTCGATGGCACTTCCTATTGGCAAAGGTAGCAGGAGCTGGGTCGATGTGCGATTCAGCATGGCCTATAGACCACGTGCACACATGGTACTGTTTTTCAAGCAATAATTAGTTGTTGCATGTGGTTTTGTCTTCCTAAAGATTTCTATATGCAAATTATTAGCACCTATTGTTTCATACATTATGACAGCAAAAACATAGCAAGAGCTACTCTGTCCAGGTTATTTGTTCCAGTTTTGTATATAAAGTTAGTTTTCTCTATGTGGAATATGAGCTCCTATATTAACAGAAGGTCATTTGTTGAGACATCACTACTAGATGCAACACTTGTTCTTACATCTCGCTGAAGAGGCACGATTGGGTGGTCCTACCGCTGGATGTTTTCAACCGAGAGAGAGCAGAAAAAACTTAGAGAGAAAAGCACGAACAAATGTCGCATCGAAACATCCATATGTGAGGCAACCCTCAACGAGGAGGTGGCAAACTTCACGACAAAGTACTATCATGAAAGTCTTCCCATCGGTCATAATCCAGTTTCTCGGTACAATAATGACCCCAACTTCGCGGATGCACCCAGCTTAGCATACTTGCAGGGCTTGGTGGCAGATCAAGTGGCGCGAAGCAAGAGCAAGTAGACTCACATGAACAGTGGACGGCTATTCTCTCGTGTGTCTTGAAGAACACAGCGGAAGTAAAGCCCTACATTGAGTAAGTGCTCAACACTTTCTTTTCACAAGCTTTCATTCCCATAGTTTGTGTCTAACTCCGATTTTTGTCATTCCACACTTAGGTTATTTGAGCAAGAAACCTGGAAACATCATTCCCGAGAACCTACATACGACGAGAAGACGACTATTTTTAAGAAGGGTGGCAAAGGAGGCGGCGGTTTCATTAGTTGGTTCGCCACAAAAGTAACACTCTATCTTACATGGTTTCTAGTGGGACATATTTTAAGGCGATCTTAGCTTTAAGTAACACTCCTGTCGTGGGATAATCACGGCAGATGTTACCAGGGGTAACTGATCTAGGGGCAAGTCGACACTGGCGTTTGGGAGAGGGTTTAGCTCAAGGGAAAACATGGTGCAATTCGATCTGATAGCCGGTAATCGAAGTCGCCGGATCTCTATTCTCGATATGATAACTCGATTAGGGTTTACACTGGATGCTCGATATCACGCGATATTGCTAGGATTCTTAGATCTCTACCTAAAACTATACCTGGGGGTCGGTTTATAAAGCACCCGTACCCCCTAGCTTATTCGGCAAGGCATATTTCGGATCCTACCTGGACACGGCGCACTAACCATAACTTTCCTTTACAATAACCCATAACCCGGGCCGTTAAGCCCACAAGTTTGGGCCTTCACAAGCTTCTTTATTCTTAGCCGAATCCTGCACACCATCCTTTGGGCCGGGTTATCCCTCAGAGCTTGGCATACCGGGTTAGCATCCCCCTGTCAGTAGTCCCCAGAATAGCCTGGGCTTCATGGATCCTCCTTGAAGCGCTTGCTATTCCCCGCAAAGATGTCGAACATGCGGGCATATGGAAGCCGAATTAAGATGTTTTGATATTCTGCTAGGCCTCACTCCATGGTGGCCATGTAATAACCCGGATTTGGCCTCCAGACACTTAGGTTCAAATTCCCAGGTCTAGACTACAACAAAAATGCCAAGATCTCATGCTCGATAATCAGTCCCGTCATTACGGGGCAAATCCCTTCCTTCTTCTATCCCAATGCCTTGCCCAATACTTGACGCATATCTCGCAAAATCTTCGCTGATAACCATTACCCCGCGGTTTCCGGCTTCTGGCTGTTAGGATAGGCTCACCCTTGCCTTATAAATAGCACTTAATGGGTAACCCTAAGCCCCTCACCACGCCACAACTTTCCCTCTTCTTCCTTGCTCCTAACACCCTCGCAGCACCACCGTGAGGAGCTCGTACCTGCTACCAACGCAAGATCGCCAGCGGCCGCGCCCGCCCTTGAGTCGCCTTGCGCCACCGTCAAGCGTCACCGTTGCTCCTCCATTTCTCTTATTCGAGCCACGCCGCTCGTCGCCATCGTATTAGACTCCAATCTCCCCGTAAGCTTCTCGCAACCAGTTAATTCAACCTCACAACTTTCAATTTATCCAAGATCAGATCTAGGTCAACCCGCAAGTCATTTGTCCGATTGCACCAAATTAGATCGATTCGATGCTTGCCAACTCCTTTAATCGTCTGCCCTATAGTCATCAAATGATCCTCCAACCATCATTGATTACCAATTTCACTTAAAAATCATCCGCAAACATTTCCATCTAGATCCGTTCCTCCTCGATTTTCCGCTTATTGCATTAACACCCGGAAAAAACCCTCCTTTTCCAGCTATTTCATTTGCGTATAAATATGGGCAACCATCCGTCATCCCCAAATACCTTTCCCTACGTAAGTGACCAACAATTCCACAAGTGCGCTCAATACCCGGACAGTTCTCAGCTTCGTAACCTTCTTGATACCTTTATACTCGGATATTTCAGCATTCCCGTCTTATTTCACACGCCTCTTCTCTTGTGTTTTGCAGGCTGGCCCCATGGCTCCCAAGCGACAAGGAAAACAACCGGCTCCAGCGAGGACAACCCAAACCATATCCGCCAACTGGGGGCGTTCCACAACCACGAAAGCCAAATTGGACGAGCTAGCCGAATTAGGAACCCTCCCTTCTCAAAAAGACATCCACTGAGGGTACCGGGTAATGAGACTCGTCCCACCCCGAAGAAAACGAGGTAATCTGCTTCATTGACCACGTGACCCGAGGATTTCGTCCTCCGGTCATCCTTTCTTTAGGGAGGTCTTAAGATCATTATAGACTCCGGGTGTCGACATAGGGCCTAACTCCATGTTGAACATCACCCACTTCATTGTTCTATCTGAGTCGTACTTGTGCATGCCACCGAGTCTGACTCTTTTCATTGAGTTATTCCAGTGCAAGCCGTGCGCGAAAGCGGCGACGGAGCGCTTCTCACTTGCGGCGGGGTATCCATCCAACGCCGTAAGAATTCTTGATGCCAACCCTCAACCTGCACTCCCACGTTAAACATTGGCAGCTATCTTTCTTTTACTGCCAGGATACCTCCCCCACAGCGAAAAGAAGCTGCCGGGTTACTCAGAGACCCCCCTCAAGCCCTCCGAGTCTTTCAATGCCTTCGCATCAGACTCAGACAGGGAGGCAATCCGTCCTTCGCTAGCCAAGATAGCCATTCTCTCAGCCCAAGGCCTCCTAGGGCTCAATTTAATAAAAACTTGGGTCGATTTCCGAATCCAACCTAATTCCGTTCGCACCAAATTGATGTGCGAGTATTCGGGTCACACCACAGACGCACTCCGCTACTCCACCAAGAGCTTTGCGACCGTGATACTATAAAGAACATCAAGGGCTTCCTGGCGGAGAAACTGGAGGTGATAAAGGGCATCGCCGGGTTACCCCCGTTTACCCGGGAAATCCAGCTCCAGCGGTAATACCCGGCGCTCATAACTTGTTTCCACATTTCAACTCGATACTGCTTCTAAGCCTTAATCTTATCTTTTTACCTCAGGCTGATGACCCTTTCTGGAGAGTTGAACCACTCCCCCCCTCCAGAGACCCGGAAGAGGAGGACGAGGCGGCTGACGATAGTGAAGGTACTCACTCAGGATCTGCATATTTTTACTTGCATTACTTTCCTCTCGTCTGTCTTATTTCCAATGAATACACACCTGGTTCGCAGGGCTAGAGGACGAGGGTGGAAACAATGAAGACGACCCGGAGAGAACCGAGTCTGACCCAGAGCAACAGCCGGGGCCAAGAGGAAAGGCAGGGGGACAGTGTCCAAGGTTCCTTTTTCCTCATTATCCTCTGAACCTTACTCCTTTGACGTCATGCGACGACTTAACCATCAATTATCAAATTCGTCATGCTTGAAGGATTCTTTCCCAGCCAAGCGCAGAATAACTCGGAGCTCCCCAGGTGAAGATCCCCTTAACCCGGCATCTCCGCCCCCTCGGTCCCTCGTGGCAGTGCTCTCCATCTCGTGCTTCCAACTCTCCTCAGCGCCACCCTTCTCCTAACCACCCACGTGCCGGCAATTCCGGGTTCCACTAGTGGTTCCTGCGAAGACCTCATCTGCTTCCAGTGGCGAGCTCCCACCGGATTACACCGTAAATGCCGGGTAAGTTTTTGCTATATTATTTCTTTTTGCATCTGACGAACTTTCATTCAAGCCGCCGTCATCATTAATAACTGCCTTTTCTCATCTTTCCTTCAGCGCTCAAGTCACCGTCAGTGACCCGGAAAACACAGAAACGGATAACCTCCAGGTGGAGAAGCCGACTGACGACGCAGACGCCGCAACTGGTGGTGATGCGACAACTAACCGGAACAAGGCCCTCTGAACAATCCACTTTCCCAAACCGTCGGATCTCCTTCCTTATCGGAACCAGTAGACGAAGAGATAGAAATTCTAGATACAAGGATGAGTTCTCCCAACCCGGACACTCAGACTGTCCGAGTCTCCACTCCAAATGCGAGGAGAACCCCCCTACCAGATGATCAAGCTGCCGGCTCTTCCGGGACTCGCTCCGAGGAGTTAACTTTTGCCCAGATGCTGGAAACTCTGCGCACCTTAAGGGCTAACGAGGAGAACATCTTGGGGTCTTTAATAACCAAACACGAGGTAAATTCGATTAATATTGCTTGTACCTTTGTCCAGTCCCCAAGTTCCGAGTGAGTTCATTCATGACTTGCTCGGGACTTTTATTATACCAATGACTGATAACTGTGCTCTTCTACCTGACTAATGCTTTTTTAACATCCGTGCAGTCTTTCGTGACTCAATACGAGGAGAAACTTGCGGACGCCGCCAAGCTCATTGAAAAGGAGATATCTTTACGTGAAGCAGCCGAGGCTGAAGCCAGGAGGAATAGGCAATTAATGAAGAAGTACCGAAGAAGGGCTCACCAAGCCGAAGATGACCTGACAAGCCTTTCTGTCCAAATATCAGACACATATCGTGCTTTACTTGGTACGTTTCCTCCTCCGGTTTATCTTTTTGATAGATAGCAATAGTTTCCCGACTTATGTCTCCATTTCCTCAGGTCCGGACGAAACCATGCCGGAAGAAGATGACATGGCCAAGCTGAAAACCATGAATAGCGCTATCCGGCAACTATGTGCCGGAACCAGATGGATCCTTGATGAGTTGCGGTGGCCGGCAGAGGACATGTTGATCTGAAAAGGCTGTTGGACGCCCTATCCACTGTTCCCGAGTGGATTCGGCACTGGAAGCGCTCATCTTGCCGGGTTGGAGTGACCCGGGGCTTGCACTTGCGAAAGCTTATCTCCCCAAGCTCGAGCTAGCGAGGCTTATGGGCGGCTTCCCAGAGTTCAAGCTTGACGGATCCAAGTTTTCAGTAAAGGATTTCAGGCCGTCCAGAAGGAGGTCCGTTACCCGGCCAGCGTAATTGCTGATGAACTGGATGTTAACATACTTGTTCCAGCATATGATTCTGCCGATAAAGTAATTAAGTCGGATCTTCCTGAGCCGTATGACATGCTGGCTCGTTGGAAGGAGGAAGCCGCTGCGATAAGGGCGGAGGCTGCCAAGAAGCAAGCTGAAGCCGGCTCTGCTCCTGCTGCCTCAACACCAGTCGTTCCGCCCCCTGCAGGGCTGGTACCGCTGATCCGGGTGCTGCTGCTGCCACCAATGATGGCAAGGGTAAGGCCAAGATGGATGCCGAGTGATATATGGTTTCTAATGCCTCTTCTTAAGCGCCAGTCGGTCGACATACTTTTTGAAATAGTCATATTTTGGGCGGTGCGCCTGTGCACCTTTGATATTTTTTCACCAGGATTTTGTAATGCACGCTAAGGCCTTGATATACTCGATGCCTGTTCCGGCCTTTTTAAGTTTAAGCTCATCTGTTCTCGATATCTGGTTTTACTTATTGTTCCTTTTGTGAAAACTCAATTTCCGGGTCTCATGGGTATTGACAAGCGGATTTTGCTTCGAAGTCCCCAAGTCCCCAAGACTCGGATATTTGGATTTTTGCAACTATACAAGTAAGCCAGTTTTTCCTCTCTTTTCAAGATTTCGAGCTACCGGGCCCGGATTGCCGAGTCTAGGACACTTGATCTTGAAAAGGGAACAAAATGCTTATTGCTATTTTCACAAAGATCCACGAGTTGTTTCACATAGGTTTTGAAGTTATGCTTAATAGTCGTTGAGTTTCCAGCTATTCAGCCTTGTACTCTGCATAACTTGTGGTTTAGATGACCCTTTTGACTGTCTTGTACTGTAAGCCGGCTTTCGCGTGGATACCATGTTGTTACATCAATACGAAGACGAGCCAGCCAATCCCCGTCGGGTTTCATGACTAACTGCCATCGTAAGCGAACAAATCATGCCACTTTAATGCGAGTCACATCGAGCTTAAGTAAGAATAGCCAAGAAATTTGGACTTCTTTGTCCGGTTATAAGATTGTAGCCGTACTCGTTTGCAAGTAATCGGCCCTTATAACTCATAGGCATCATGGCCGGTCTTTGAGTTTGTAACTGTGCTATTTAAGCGACCAGCCCCCAAGACCTATACGCATCGTACTGAGAATACATAACCTGATAACAACCATCTCTTTTCTTGATAACCATCTCTTTTCTTGATAACCATCTCTTTTCTTGATAACCATCTCTTTACTTGATATGAAAAATGTAGGTCAGCAAGCCGCCTCATTAAAAACCCGTCCAGTCCCCAAAGGTACCCTGGATAGGAAAAGAGTACGTCAGAAAACCTGCTGCCTATTACATCGTGCAATTCCACTTGCCAATATAGTCTTTACTAAGTATAATACGGACGTAGCTGAGCCACGTTCCATGGTCTATCTCTTTCTTGCATAGATGAAGTGGTGTGTGCGGTGTCGTTGACTGTAGCCGACTCTTCCCTTGCATCTATCAAATAATATGATCCGTTATGCAGATTCCGGCTTATGATAAATGGTCCTTCCCATGGTGGTGATAATTTGTGTTTTCCTTCGTTTGACTGTACCAGGCGCAGAACCAAGTCTCCTTCCTGGAATACCGGGTCTTCACACGCCGCTATGGTACCTCCGTAGATCTTGCTGATATATGGCTGATCTTTCCAGGGCTTGTTCTCTTTGCTCTTCTAACATATCTACGACGTCCTGCCGGGTTTTTTCGTTCTCTACTTCGACGTAAGCTGATACTCTAGGCGAATCGTGAATAATGTCACTCGTAATACTGCTTCCGCACCATAGACCATGAAGAAAGGTGTCATCTGAGTGGATCTGTTAGGTGTATGTTGATACCCCAAACCACAGAAGGAAGTTCTTCGACCCATGCACCAGCAGCCCTGACACAGGGAACTCGCAATCGTGGTTTTAATCCGCGAAGCAATTCTTGGTTTGCCCTCTCCACTTGTCCATTGGCCTGGGGATGAGCCACTGATGCCACATCGAGCCGGATTCCATTGTTGCCACAAAACTTCTCCATCTCACCAAGGGACATGTTGGTTCCATTGTCGGTAATTATGCTGTGGGGGTACCCGAACCGGTAGATAATCCTTTTCAGGAACTTGACTGCTGTAGCTGCTTCGCAATTAGTAACTGACATAACCTCAACCCACTTGGTAAACTTATCAATAGCCACCAAAAGATGTGTCTTCTTGCATGGTGACATATGAAAGGGGCCAACCATGTCCATACCCCAGACGGCAAACGGCCAAGTTAACGGGATAGTCCGCAACTCCATAGCCGGCACATGGGTTTGGCGAGCGTACCTTTGACATCCGTCACACCTTGCTACCAATCGTTCCGCATCCGCTAGGGCCGTGAGCCAGAAAAACCCGTGTCGATAAGCTTTAGCCACAAGAGACCTTGTGGACGCATGATGTCCACAGTCGCCTTCATGGATTTCCTTGAGAATCTGTCTGCCTTTTTCCGGCGCTACGCAGCGCAAAAAGACTCCTGCTGCACTTCTCTTGTACAATTCCCCATTGATGATAGAATATCCCTTTGCTCGCCTCAAAATTTGCCTTGCTAATACCTCCTGTTGTGGTAACTCGCCTCGTGATAGGTAGGCCAAAAATGGTTCTGTCCACTCGGGAATAGTACGTACAGTGGCTACGAGTCCTGAATCCGGGTCTTGATTTGCCAGTTCCTCCTCTGACTCGATTTTAACTGATGGTCGCCATAATTCGTCCAGGAAAACGTTAGGTGGAACCGGCTCTCTGCGCGAGCCGAGTCTGGCGAGGGCGTCGGCTGCCTCATTCTTTCTTCTGTCTATATGCTCCACCTCATACCCGGAAAAACATCCTGCAACCCTATCAACTTCCCTGCGGTATGCTGCCATAGTTGCGTCCTTTCTATCCCACGTTCCTGACACCTGCTGTACCACCAGGTCCGAATCTCCGAAGCATCGTATCCTCTTGATGTTCATCTCTTTGGCTACCTTTAAGCCATGCAACAGGGCCTCATACTCGGCCACGTTGTTGGAACAGTCGAAGTGAATTTGTAGCACGTAACTCAATTTGTCCCCTTTGGTGATGTTAGCACCACCCCAGCTCCTGATCCCTCGTACTGCTTTGATCCGTCGAAGTGCATGATCCATGACTCGGAATTTGGAACCGTTGCAGTCATGCCTGTATGTGTCCAGTCGTTAACGAAATCAATTAAAGCTTGAGATTTAATTGCTGACCTGGTTCGTAGTTGATATGATAATCCCCCATCTCTATCGCCCATTTGGCTATTCTTCCCGTCGTCCGAGTTTCTGATGATATCCGACATTGTATTGAACTAACCACTGTTATGGGATGCTCTTGGAATACGGCTTCAACTTCCGGCTAGCCATAAAGACCCCGAACACCAACTTTTGCCAATATGGATAGCGCTGCTTTGCTACTGATAATACCTCACTGACGTAATAAACCGGCCTCTGAACCGGGTAACCTTTCCCATCCTCTTTGCGTTCCACGACAACCACTGCGCTAACGGCTCGGGGCCAGCTGCCACGTATAGCAACATAGGCTCTTTAGGACCCGGCGCCGCTAGTACTGGTGCTTCAGATAATTGCTTCTTTAGTGCTTCAAACGCTTCATCTGCTTCTTCGTCCCATACGAATTTATCTGATTTCCGCAAGAGCCGGTACAAGGGTATTGCTTTTTCTCCGAGTCTAGATATGAATCGGCTCAAGGCTGCTACGCAGCCCGTGAGCTTTTGAACATGCTTCAAATTTTCCGGCTTTTTCAAACTCTGGATTGCCTTGATTTTATCCGGATTTGCCTCGATTCCTCTCTCGGAAACTATGAAGCCGAGTAATTTCCCAGCCGGAACTCCGAACACGCACTTCGTTGGATTAAGCTTCATCTGGTACCTCCTCAGGTTTTTGAACGTCTCCTTTAGATCATCGATAAATGTTTCTGCCTTCCGGGTCTTAATAACCACATCATCCACATAAGCATGCACATTGCGCCCAATCTGGTCTTCGAAGCACTTTTGAATACACCGTTGGTAAGTTGCGCCAGCGTTCTTCAACCCAAACGTCATAGTTTTATAACAAAAGGCCCCAAAAGGGGTTATGAATGATGTTTTCTCCCAATCCTCCCTTTTGAGCTTAATTTGATGATACCCGGAATATGCGTCCAGGAAGCATAACAGATCGCTTCCAGCTACTGCGTCTATAATCTGATCTATCCTTGGTAGCGCGAACGGATCCTTTGGGCAATGTTTTGTTGAGACTCGTAAAATCAATGCACATCCTCCACTCATTAGTCTTTTTCATCACTAGAACCGGGTTAGCCAACCAATCCGGGTGAAATACTTCCATGATAAGCCGGCTGCCAATAGCCGAGCGATCTCTTCGCCTATAGCCTTCCTTCTTTCCTCATTCATTTTTCCTCAAACCTTGCTTCACGGGCCTGGACTTGGGATCCACATGCAAGCTGTGCTCAGCCATTCTGTAGGGATACCCGGCATGTCGCTAGGTGTCCAGGCAAACACATCTGCATTCGAACGAATAAACTCCACGAGCGCTTCCTCCTGCTCTTTTCCCAAGTTAGACCCTATGGAAAACTGCTTAGTGGAATCCCCTTCGACAAAATCCATCTTCTTGGTGTCCTGCGCTGCCTTGAATTTTGCTCTCTCATCCTCGTATTCGGATTTTTCAAGGCTGTTCTATCGTCCGGATTTACTTGAGACCGGTAATATTCGAGCTCTTCCTTCCTGCATGCCTGCTCGGCCATAACTGAATCTCCTTCGTCGCACTCGGCCGCTATATCCCGGTTCCCATGTATAGTGATGGTCCGTTTAGGACCCGGGATTTTCAGCTGCAAATACACGTAGCACGGCCTAGCCATGAATTGGCGTAAGCCGGCCTCCCAAACAGCGCGTGGTAAGGACTGCGCAATTTGACCACCTCGAACGTGAGCCACTCAATTCGATAATTATCCGTCGATTCTCCAAAAGCAACTTCCAAGGTGATCTTCCCTCGGGCTCGCCGAGTGACCTGGCACGATCCCATGAAAGATTGTCGAACTTTTTTGTAACTGAGACTCTTTGAGACTCATCCGTAAGAAGGTTTCCCAATAGAGGATGTTGATGCTGCTTCCACCGTCCATCAGGACCTTCTTCAATTCGTAACCATTAACCTGTGGAGCAACCACCAATGCCAAGACTCCTGGACGCTCTATTTTCTCCGGATGGTCTTTTCTACTCCATGTCCCTCTGTTCCGCCCATCTGAGATGTCCCGGCGTGGCCAACGAAATCGAGTTTGCCGCTTGCTTTAATGTCTTCTCGTTCCTGCTGGAAGTTCCTGTAGTATGCACATGATATTGTCCCTTTAAATCAGGCGTACGTACCATACCGATGAAGATGCTGATTCGGCCGATTGTCACGATCGATCCGGATTCGAGGTGATCCGACTCCGGCCCCCAGCCGGAATCGTCCACCATCTTTCCTTCATGGTCGTCGTAGATCTCTCCGATGACGAGGTTCTCCATGTTCTTCCGAGCTTCTCCCGTGATGTAAACACCTTTGGACGCAGGCCCCACGGTGGGCGCAAACTGTCGTGGGATAATCACGGCAGATGTTACCAGGGGTAACTGATCTAGGGGCAAGTCGACACTGGCGTTTGGGAGAGGGTTTAGCTCAAGGGAAAACATGGTGCAATTCGATCTGATAGCCGGTAATCGAAGTCGCCGGATCTCTATTCTCGATATGATAACTCGATTAGGGTTTACACTGGATGCTCGATATCACGCGATATTGCTAGGGTTCTTAGATCTCTACCTAAAACTAACCCTGGGGTCGGTTTATAAAGCACCCGTACCCCCTAGCTTATTCGGCAAGGCATATTTCGGATCCTACCTGGACACGGCGCACTAACCATAACTTTCCTTTACAATAACCCATAACCCGGGCCGTTAAGCCCACAAGTTTGGGCCTTCACAAGCTTCTTTATTCTTAGCCGAATCCTGCACACCATCCTTTGGGCCGGGTTATCCCTCAGAGCTTGGCATACCGGGTTAGCATCCCCCTGTCAACTCCTATTGACCTTGTAGGCTTTAACCGACAAGGAAATGAGTCCCGAGTTAAGGCAACTTGCCCGCGGCTTCACCTACTCCCTCAAGACATTCACATCTTACGATGTGAATGGGTATCGCTTCCATACCCGTTCTTACGATGGGAAACGGCCGAACCGGAAGACAAATAATTTCGGGGTCTTTACGAAGGCCGGCGGTGATTATTTCGGCATAGTCGAGGGAATTTATGAGCTCGATTTCCATTTATGCATGAAGAACCTGGTTGCATTCAAATGCCATTGGTTCGATCCAACGAGAGTGAGACGAAATCCTGAAATTGGATTGATCGAAATTGAACGAGCATCTGTCTATGGGGGAGATGATGTCTACATCATTGCACAACATGCCACCCAAGTATTCTATCTCCCCTACCCATGCAAAACTATGAAACGTCTCCAGGGGTGGGATGTGGTGATCACGGTGCCACCGCGTAATAGACCACCTCCTCCAAACGATGAAGATTACCACCAGCGCATAAACCCCATCACTTATGAGGGAGAGTTCTATCAAGAGGACGACGATGGTCTCACCGGCCGGTTCAGCATCGACTTGCCCACAATTGACAAAATGGTAGAAGACAACGGTGATGATGGCATGGGCGCCGAGAGTGAGCAAGACGATGATCCAGCAGTTCTTAACTCTAAGGACGTGGAACTACTTGAACGTCTCCACATACCCGATGTTGAGGAGCCGAGCGGTCCACCATCGAACTACATGGAAGAGTGGTGGTACACTCGTGATAGCGACGATGATGATGATCCCGGTCCAAGTTATGATCCCAAGGATATAGACAATGGGTTCTGAACCATTTGTGTTCCAACTATGTAACCGTTAATGTATAATTAGCATTTAGTTTTCACTATTTGAGTGCCACTTCGAAACTTATAGCTTGTAATATTTTTCTATTCCGAACTTCTTATTGCTACTACATTACTTGCGCTTCAACTATTGTCACACTTAAATATTTTAATTGCGCTTTAATTTATTTTTGCATGTACATAATATGCTTTGTATGAATTACTCTCTGTTTATTTAACTTTTTAACATTTGTTATCATGTGTACTAATCGGGTTCCCTCTTGTGTCATAACAGGTGAAACATGGCAGGTTCCAAGGCCGCCAAGGGGGTAAAGCGCACCACCCCCAAGAAGGCCCACGTGGTGGGCTTGTACGCCAGATCTGAGGATGGAACGAGCACACTTATAGGGCGACGGCGGGTTCCGGTGCCCGGCGCGGGCACGGACGGGACTTCTCGCTCACAGAGAGCCCCAGCCCGTGGCTCAGGGGGGCGTGGTTTGCACCGGGCTCCTCGCTCACAGAGCCCCTTGCCCGAGGTTACTTCTTCTGACGAGGAGGAGGTGGAGGAGGATGAGGAGGAGGAGGAGGAGCCCGAGCAGGAGGGGTCAGACGCCGAGGAGGGGTCTGACGAGGACGAGGAGGAGGAGCAGCAGCCTTCGGACCCGGAGTCGGAGTAGGACGAGGACTTGTTCGCACACCCGCTCCCCGAGTTAGGGAAAGTGTGGCCCGCTGACAAGAAACCTTTTCTGCGCGGGCCCACGAGGCTACCTGAGCCGCCATACCCCTACCGGCACCACTTGGTCAGAGTGGGCGGAGACACGTAAGTGACTGTTAATCATCGTTGCTACATTTTTGCAATATTAATTTTTCATCAAAATCTCACTAGCTTGTTTTTTTTTGTGCACCTGCAGGTCCTTGGCGTATGTGGGGGCCAAGCCACCACGGCCCATGAGCGGCATCCTTGGACTTCTTTGCAAGAAGCATTTCCCAGGCTTGGTCACCCTGGATTGCAAGGAGGAGCCAGCTGTTTCCTGGAAGCACTATGAGGAGGTGGCTGATGTGGAGGACAAGTGGGGCCGGGTGTACGACCACTTAGGCACTCGGGTGATTTCAGATTTCTGGGTTATTATATTTTCCAATGCTAAATGGTTTTAGGGCAATATCTTCCATGCCATTACTAATGGGCGGCGACGGAGGTGCTCAATTCCATTACTCTTGGCAGATGGCATCTTGCTGGAGGCGGCCAAGGACATCTCTTCCCATATCTAGTCCTTCTATAAGGAGTTATCTTCGACTTCCCCTCGCACTGGGGTAGCGTTGGCTGACCCCTCGTGGCCCTAGGGAGCCCTAGTTACTGCGACCGAGACCGAGAAAATTTTGCTCCCTTTTCTCCCCCAGGAGGTTCGCGGGGCGGTGATGGAGATGAAAGCATGCTCGGCCCCGGGGCCGGATGGTCTTCCGGTCTCTTTCTTCCAGAAGTTTCGGGAGACTATCCAGTCTGCTATTATGCCGATGTTCGAGGAATTTTATACTGGGGCCTTAGTTATGTCGCGCCTAAACTATGGCGTGATAACCCTGATCCCAAAAATTCCCGGGGCAACGGATATCCGGCAATTTAGGACCATCACGGTTATTAATATTATCTAGAGGATTGTCTCCAAGGTTTGTGCGATGTGTTTGGCTCCAGTGCCTGAGCGTATTACACATCCCTTTTAGTTCGCCTTCCTCAAGGGACGCTTTATCCATGATGGGATCATAGGGCTTCATTAGATTGTCCACGAGGTAAAGGTGCACCGTCATAAAGGAGTGTTCCTGAAGCTAGACTTTCAGAAGGCGTACAATCGTTTGGACTGGTCGTTCTTTTCCAGGTTATGCAAGAGCGGGGCTTTGACGACCGGTTCATTTCGTGGGTGATGCAACTCGTCATGAGTGGCAATACCGCGATTAATATTAATGGGGACATTGGTCCCTACTTTAGATCGTCCTGTGAGGTGAGGCAAGGGGATCCGATCTCCCCATCCTCTTTGACCTTGCGGAGCATGCCCTGGCGTCTATCCTAGATAAAGCCAAGGTAGCCGGCCACAGCTCGTAGGGCATCTCATCCCGGGAGGCGGCATCACCCACCTGCAATACGCGGACGATACCATGATTATGGTGGAGGGATCGGGGATGGATATTCCCAACCTCAAGTTCCTCTTGTTGTGCTTTGAGTGTATGTCTGGTCTCAAAATTAACTTTGACAAGAGTGAGGTCGTAGTACTTGGCTATCCCCTAGAGGAGCAAAAACGGATTACAGACAAGCTTAATTGCAAGTTGTCCTCCTTACCGGTTACCTATCTGGGGTCCTGTTGAGAGACTCCAAGATCCTAATTAAGGACCTGGAACCCATGATGGGGAGAGTTAAACAGAAGGCGGAACCATGGTGCAAACGCTTCACCTCCAAGCTAGGGAAGCAAGTATGTGCTTATTTGTTCCTGTCTTTCAAGTATTCCATCGTATATGATGGGGATTTACTCCCTGCCAGAAGGGGTACACGCGGCCTTTGATAAGGAGATGTCCCGCTTCTTATGGCAGGATGGTAATGGGCGTAAAAAATACCACATGGTTAAGTGGGCATAGGGATAGTGGCATCCCATAAAATGAATAATGCCCTCATGCTTAGATGGGTTTGGCGTATTCTTAGGGATGATGGGGGTCTTTGGCTTCAACTCATCAAAGCTAAATACCACAGACCATTCTGGAGATCTATCCAGTCTATTAAACAGGACATAAGGAAGGGGGGCCCGGTTCTCCCTTGGGGATGGCCGGGGCATCATGTTCTTGCTTGACCCATGGCTCAGTGAGCGGCCGCTTCAGCTGGAATTTCCGAGACTCTTTGCTATCTATGCGGACCCATCCTTGGTGGTGGCGGCCACATTTCAGAAAGGGTCTTGGGACATTGCGTTCCGGCGCACCTTTGGTCCAGCGGAGGCGGAGGAGTGGGTGGAGCTGCTGGGGGCTCTTCCTGGCGAGCTGCCATGGGGCCATGATCAAGTGTCTTGGTCTTTGGCCCCGTCGTGGTCCTTCACGGTCAAGTCGGCTTACTGGTACCAGTTTCTTGGGACTACGAGGGCATGCGACTCTCCCTTTTGGAAGTCCCCGATGCCCCTGAAGATTAAGATCTTCGTGTGGCAGTTGTTGTGTGATAAGTTACCTTTGAGGATTGAGGTGGCCAAGCACCGCGGCCCCGGGGATGGCTTGTGTCCCCTCTGCAGAATCCAGAATCGAGTACACACATTTTCTTTGTGTGTCCCGTGGCCCGGTTTATGTGGAACTTCGTTTGGGAGGCCTTAGGTCCTGCCTGGCAGGCCTCGGATTTTGGCGAGTTCCTAGAAACCCGGGCACACCACGCAGGAGGAGACGCCTCTTCTGGCTGGTGTGTTGTGGCGATGGCTTGGTCATTATGGACGATCCGCGAAAAAATAATGATTGAGAAGATTTTCTTGCGACGGGCTTCTGACTCCCTTTTCAAATTCTTGGCCTTCTTGCAGCAGTGGCACCCGTTGTGTAGGCAGCGGGACATGGTGCGGCTAGACGACTCCATTGACAGCTCCTAGTAGCCGTGCGTCGACTTTCCGCCTCAGCTCCTACCTGAGGGCGCTCCTGCTGGGCCTGCACGCCCTCTCTACCCACACCAACCCCCCTTCGCCCCTTGTTTCTAGCGTGTGTGTGTGCGTGTGTGAGCTTTCCTTTTCTTTGGGCTTTAATGTGCTGTGGCCCCAACTTTGTGTGTGCATTGTATCGGGTACTAACTCTTGTGGCCGGTTGCTTTAATTATAAAGCGGGGCATAAGCCTTTTTCGAAAGAGATAAAGATAAGTAATTTCCTTAAAAGGCAAGGTAGGACAAAAATTTCCTATTAAATATTATAACGAAAACAAAACTTATAAAAGTGTAATGAGATATAATCATACAAATCTAATAGGAAAAATTCTAAAAATTCCAAGTGTGGGTTTAACTATGAAGTTCTTTTCAACTAATGAGGCTCTATGAGAGAGTCGGACATTCTAGACCAATGGATAATTAGTATCTATATAACACACACACATAGATAGTAGTAGGAATTAATGTTAGGTTACGTGAGTGAAAAAAACCTGCATTGTCTTGATGTTCTCCCTTATCTCCCTGTACCACTTTCCCTTCAGTTTCTACTCTCTACACTTAACCTTTTTTCAAATATTTATGGAATTTCCAAACAAATATTATTTGTAATAAGTGTACCGTTAATATTTCTATAATAAATTATATATGTATACTAATTCATTAATTAAAAAATATTAGCAAAAGAGAGATGATATGTCAATACTGTGAATGATATTTTGTATTTTTATCCCACTAAATAAGATGTGAACGGTATGAATGCATTTATGTGACAGTATGAACGCCCTCTAAGCAATACAAAAACTAATGCCAAGTTCATGATTTTACAAATTAAATTATATAAATATAAAAGTTTATTATAAATTTAACATTTTGTCGTTTAATTAGTTTTAGAACTATATAGACTCCACAAATATCAGAGATATGCCGAATGTGATTTAGTGTGGGCTTGGCCTGCGAGTGAACTTGGCTTGAATTTTGTTGAGCTCCATTTTCAGATGGCCCCATTAGAAACATTAAGTAATCCATATGATGATTAATTAGAAAAAAGTTACGGGTTAAGTGTTCGTACTGCTTGGGTGCAGAGTTTGTCTATCTCAGCCTGAGAGGAGGCAACAACAGCGACGGTGATCGTGGCGACCTTGGCCTGACAGCGACCAACGGAGGAGAGGAACGCGGACTCGGGAATGATTCGACCATTTCATCGCGAGGTTTCTGAGAAAAGAGTGTACACAGAAAATAAACTGAAACATCATGTACGCTAAATTGTGTCATTTATTATACAATTAAAAAAATCCATACATAAAATAGTAAGAATGAAAGTATTTCAGAATACGGGCCTCTTTGATTCGTAGGATTGTTTTGTCGACGTGCGTTCAAAATGCACATTTTCCGAAGTCATTGTGCCTTCAAACTAAAACATCATGTACGCTAAATGGTGGTGCTACTATTTGTTCTTCTCGACATGGATCCGCATTTCCAAAATTATTTCCCGGTGTCGGTGTGTACTTTTAAAATTGGTCATGTGTATTTTCCGAAGTCATTGTGTGTATTTACTATTTTTATATTTTTTTCAAACAATTTATTCGAATTTAGTAAATGATATATGGTTCGAAAGCTTATCAAATTCTTTAACTTTTCCGTAAATTCGTTAAGGCTTTAAATTAATTTTGAAAAAAATTCAAATCTGCGAAAAAATCAAGTCGCAAGTATTATGCCAATATGTTTTCAACCATTTGTCCGAATGATGAAAATGATATAACGTTGGAAAGCTTTTTGAATTACATAACTTTTGCATATTTATTGTTTCCCAAGTTCAAAAATTATAATTAGTTTAAAAGGTACTCCAATTTATATCCTAACGTAAGCACGGTATTTTCACGGATTTTTCTCAATGAAGGTACTTATTACACATTTTTTTTTGTATCGTTCATTTTAAAAAAATGCTATTTAAAAGTAGTTCAAAATTTTAAAACCACAATACCATTGTTTCACATGAGATAGCAAGATCAAATTGACGGTTATACATTTTATTGGTCATGCCGTGCAATAGTTAATAAATGTAGAATCATATTAAACCACATGGAGATTTCGGTGCTGGCGGTTTAGTCATATATAGCTCAAATCGACGAGATAACTTTGATAGATTTCCGCCCTCAAAAAACATATTACTTGGACTTTCCTCGGTAAATAGGTGAACTTCTTGGTGTATGCGAAGTTAAGCCGAGAGTTGGTGGGTGTCCTTGTTCTAACACACGTCCTGGTTGCGCGTGTTGTGATCTGGGCTGGGCGAGTGAGGCTAG